>JAGYYJ010001182.1:0-105969 GCA_019671005.1 Hibiscus mutabilis | reverse complement strand
ACAAATAAACTTTAAACTATAAACTAAAACCCTAACCCTTAAAACTAAAAGGCACGTGTAAACTTTAGTTTACACGGCCTGTGTATTTTTCCATTATATATATATATTAACCCTTGATCACAAAATCTCAATCCATAATTATTAGTGCGAGGGAACACAAATGCAAACCTAATTTGTTCGCAATTAATAGTTAAGAGAGAAGTTAATTAGATTTAATTAAATTAGGAAGATTGTTCGAGATAAAGCAAACCATGGCTGTCCGTTTAAGGGCAACAAACTCTGATTCTATTTTAAGGCAGCCAAAAACTTATTAACTGTAAACAGATAACACGAAACCCCCGCAAAAAGAGATTAACTCACGGACCAATAAATTCATGCAAAATTTAGGGTTAGGGTTTCTACGATGATCTCCCTCTTTCATTTCTTGATAATTTTATCAATGATTCATGTTTGACGTATATATGATGATCGGACCATTGTCTTGAGTTAGTCTAGCGAAATATTGAGCGCGCGCTTGGCAAGCCACCCACAGTACATTGATTGATATAAGGGAAAGGACTAAGGAGGTTGCTATAGCAGAAAACAACTGCAGATGGTGATGGATGCCGGAGAAAGAGACGGAGATGGCGAGGATGGAGGATGGGAGAATTCCGGGGAAGATAAAGGAACGAAATCGCCGGCCGTTTTGGTCGATGAAATGGTGACTATGATCGAATACGTTTCTCGATTTGGGGATTATCGGAGAACCCAAAAGAAGGAATGTTACAATCTGGTTAGGCGGTTGAAGATTTTCTTGCCTTTCTTCGACGAGATTCGGCACCTTGGTTCCCCAATCAGACCCAATGGTGTGGCTTCTTTGTATAAGTTGAAGAAAGCGATTCGCTTGGCGACGAAGCTGTTGAAAACTTGCAACGAGGGTAGCAAGATTTACCTGGTAAGAGGAATATAATACGATGGTATTAAATTGCCTTCACAGTTGTGGATACAGTTGCAACGTTATGACCGTTGTGGGATGATTTTTTCTCATAAAAGTAATTGATTTTAAATGCGGTTGCGATTTACGGTGACCTTCAAAACCTTTATATTTTACGGCCGCAATTTAATGCTGAGTGGATACCGAAAAATTCTCATTGTTGCTTAAATACGTATTCTGAGTTTTGCCTTTGTAATTCAGGCATTCGAGGGCGAGGCCATAATGATCAAATTCCACACTGTTTACGTGAAGTTAACCCAAGCTTTGGAAGAATTGCCTTTCGATGAACTCCAGGTATCTGACGAAGCGAGGGAGCAGGTACGAAAATATCATCTTTCTTGGCTTCCAAATCTTGTAGGCAAGTCTACATATATGGATCGAGAGGTGCTAGGGGGCATAATCTAATCTCGCACTCTTGGAATTTCAAATCTCCATATAGTTTTATTTAGTATAAAAATTCACACAGCCTAACATAAAATCTTGCGTGTTCATGTGCACATGCATATGCACATATATAAATACTCTCTCTGTCCCATTCAATATGTCCCTTTTGTATTTTGAAATTGTCCTACTTAAAATGTCTCGTTGAAAAAATTAACAACTTTTATAAGGCACATTTCCGTTTATACCTTTTTTAGTTTCCTAACAAAATAAAATTCAACCTTTTAAGGATAAAATTGTTGTTTCAATTATTTTACACCATTTTTCTTACACAAACTTTTTTCTCCTAAAATTGTGTGAAAAGTCAACAATGGACAAAATAAATGAGACGGAGGGAGTATAAGATTATGAAGAATAGATACTTCTGATAGAAGAGTGTCCGATTGTCGGATACGTGTTTAATACGAATACAACTAAGACATATCAGATAAAAATTAGATATGATAAGAACATAGTCAAGAAAATTAATTTGATAGGATATGTTTCGGATTCAAAGCATGTAATATTGATTATTGGTAACAGTATATCTTTGATGTTTATATAAAATTGTATCTGGATTGTGATTCAGATTCAGCTGATGCTGACACAATTAACCCGAGCCAAAAAGAGAACAGATACACAAGATATAGAGCTTGCAGTAGATCTGATGGCGGTATCCTCACAAACTGATGAAAGGAATGCTGATATAGCCATAGTAGAAAGGATAGCCAAAAAGCTAGAGCTACATAACGTTGAGGACTTGAAGATAGAAACCGTAGCTGTACAGAAACTTGCTAAAGGAAGAGGCAGCACTTCAGAGTCTACACAGCAGCAAATCATTCGACTTCTCAACAAATTCAAGCAGCTTTTAGGCATGGAAATTACCAATATTCTTGATGATTCTTCCACTCCTCAGATGTCGGGGAAATCCCAATCTTTGGTTATCCCTAATGAGTTCCTCTGTCCCATCACACTTGAAATAATGAGAGATCCCGTTATTGTTGCCAGTGGACAGGTAATGTTATACGTATACATACTTACATATATATATGTATGTATTTATTTGTACATATCTTCTCCTCTTAAACTATGCATCGATCTTGATCTGTCAATCGATAAGTTACTATAACGTTTTTAGGCCGTGTCGTTGAGCACAAACCAGTATTGTCAACTTTGGGTACCTTGTGCTCATGACACCGGTATGGCGCAACCCAAGGAAGCAGTAGTACCTAGTCAATCGACTGATCGTGATAGTTTATCCTGTATTTTACAAGATGTTCACCATGTTATGCTATGGGAAACTTATTGATTTTATATGTTTCTTTTATTTTTTTCCATGAAATTCAGACATTTGAAAGGGAGAGCATCCAGAAGTGGTTTGATTCTAACCATCAAACTTGTCCAAAGACCAGGCAGACTCTAGCTCACTTGTCGGTGGCACCAAATTATGCCCTCAAGAACCTTATCACACAATGGTGTGAGAAGAACAACATTCATCTCCCCAAGAAAGAGGACCAAGCATCTTCCAAGAGATTCCTTGTTGAAGACGAAGACAAAATAGCACGTCTGGTTAAAGAACTATCTTCCAGTCAATTAGAAGTGCAGAGAAAGGCCGTGAAGAATATCCGAATGCTTTCCAAGGGGAATCCAGAGGCCAGAGTTTTGATTGCCAAAAGGGGAGCAATCCCACGATTAGTACCTCTGTTGTCCTATCCGGATTCTAAAATCCAAGAGCATGCCGTTACAGCTCTATTGAACTTATCCATTGATGAGTCTAACAAGAGGCTCATAACCGATGAACGCGCCATACCCCCGATAATAGAAGTCTTGCGACATGGAAGTATGGAGACGAGAGAGAATTCAGCAGCCGCTTTATTTAGCTTGTCGATTCTCGATGAGAACAAAGTGACGATAGCTCTCGAAGACGGCATTCCCCCACTCGTGGACTTGTTGCGGACCGGCACCATTAGAGGTAAAAGAGATGCTGTCACTGCATTGTTCAGCTTGTCTCTCAACCACTTGAATAAGGTCAGGGCTATTGAAGCTGGCATTGTCCCACCATTACTGGAGTTACTCGAGGACAAGAACCAAGGCATGGTTGATGAGGCCCTCTCCATCTTGTTACTCCTTGCAACTGTCCCGGAGGGGAGACAAGAGATCGGACAGCTCTCGTTCATCGAAACTCTGGTCGAGTTCATCAGAGATGGAACCCCTAAGAACAAGGAGTGTGCAACCTCGGTCCTTCTCGAGTTTAGTTCGAATAATTCATCTCACATCCTTGCAGCCCTTCAGTTTGGGGTATATGAGCATTTAGTTGGGATCACGCAGAGTGGAACAAATAGAGCTCAGAGGAAAGCAAATGCTCTTATACAGCTTATGAGCAAATGTGAACAAATTCCATAAATCTTCTCGACTATATATTTTGACACATCCAAGGATGAAACTATGTGTATGGTGGGATCAGCTGTGTTCCTTGATTATTTTCGGTTTAAATATTTATAACAATTTTGAAATTAAGCAAGTAAAATCTTTTTATAGTTTTGTTGGTTTAAATATTTATTAAGTCACTATCTATCTAAAAATTAAACAAAATAAACTTAATTTTTTAAAATTATATTTTAACAATTAAATATGACCCCACTTAACAATTTTCTTTTATTATTTGATCTGTTTTTTTTTTCTTTTTGAGGAATTATATTTGATCCTCTCCTCCCAATATTTTAGGGTGGTTCCAAAATGTTACCTAAATTGAGGATACAGTATTTCCCTTGATTTTACATACGTCATGCAGTAAGTACTTGTTTTTACGGACAGATATAAAAAGAAAACACAATACGCAAACCTACGTCCAGAACTTTCTAGAAGAATCTCATCAATAAACTAAAGGGAAAATTACACGGTGGTCACCAAACTATGCATATTTTTCTGTTTTGATAATTACATTAATTTTTTTTTTGTCAAAAACGTCTCTAATGTTGCGTTCCTTTTCTATTTTAAACGTCGACCACTAAAAAGTTAACGGTGATGCTAATGTGGGCTATTTTTATTTTTCATATTATTTTTTCTATCCTAATCATCATTCCACGTGTTATTTTTTAATTGTTTTGTTTGACAAATACGGTGATGACACATGGAGAAAAGAGATCTCATCGATTTTCAGATTACCGAATTCGTTTCTTCGTTTATAAGTATGGGGTTATGAGAATTCTGATTCAAATTGAGAACCAAATTAATATAATGCGTAAATAACATCTGATTGATCACGAAATTAAAACAAGTAAATTAAAAAAGAAAAGCAATATACGCCTGAGGGATTTGAACCCAAAATTAGCTAAGTGGAGGGTTAGCACCAAAATCGTTGAGCTAAGCCTAAGTCTTCATAATTGATATTATTTTGTAACATGCTTTATTAAAAGGTTAGTTTATTGGTGAAAAATAAAGAGAAAAAAATAAAATTATTAAGATTTGATCTCTAGAATAATCAAATATAACAAAAATACTAAACCACTAAACTAACGCTATTAATTAAATAAATATGATAATATACTATATAGGATTAAACTACAGTTAATAAAATAATAATTATTAATTATATTGATATTTTTATAATTTATTATTAAAATATTATTAAAAATGAAATATTATATTTTAAATTTTTATAATTGTTGATATTTTATTGTTTTAAATTTTAGTTGCTCCAATAATTCATTTTAAATTTTAAATTTGTATTGAAAAATATATTTTTATCTAAATTCAATTCAAAATAAGTATGGATTGAGCTTTTTAAATGTACCAAATTTCTTTTTGTAAGGTTCGGTTAAATCAATTGTTTTTAAAAAACATAAAATTGATATATAAATTTTGTTTTGATAAGCACAAATAAAACATTAACATTCGACTTCAATGTAAAAAAAATATAGACCATAAAATAGACATGTATTATACAAAAAATATTAACATTTGAGAATTAAAGAAAAAAAAACTTATATTACTTCATGGGTTTAATTTACTTTTTTCTTATTAATGCACATTATTCTCAAGTACGAATTCTATTAATTTTCTTTTTTTTCTCTTTAATTTTTACCAATAGACTAACCTTTTAATAATTTATGTTACAAAATAATATTGATTGTGAGGGTTTAATTTACTAGTGGTTTGTGGTGCTAAGTGCTAACCCTCCGCCCTATTAGTTATGGGTTCAAATATGTAACGACCCGAGTTTTGGGAACCCGAGCGTCGAGCTAACCCGAGGTACGGGCCTCACGTTTGGGTTATGTTGTTGGGCCTATTAAGCCTTGGTAGGCTTGGGTTTGGTTTTGGGCTTGAGGTATGTGGTTTTAGAGGGGCTTTATGGTAACTTCATAATTAAAGAAAATGATGAGAGAGGGAGTAATGGGGGTGCAGATTTTTGTGTGTTGATGAGGTCATTTTGTCTCCAAAAGTTCTTCCCACCACTCCACCTTCTCTTCATTTGAGTTTGGAAGAAAATACATCATCTTTGCTAGTTTTGAGTTGAAATCTCGGAATGGTGTAGAAAGGAAAGTTGTTAGGCAATCAATGATCTACAAACCAAGGTAAGTTTTGTTTGAAATGGTGGATAAAGAGGTTTAGTGGGGGGTCTAGTGAGAGAACGAGAATGGTGTTTTCAATTCCATTTCTTGTGGTTGAACCTTCTTTTAAGCTCCTTTTTAACCTTCCAACAACGTTGTAACTTGTTTACAACATTCCCTTGTAGTTCAAGAGGTTAGGGAGCATTCAAGGGCCCAAGGAAAGGAGAAAGCTTGAGGTAGAGTTTGGGGCTCTTCTTAGCTTGTAATCCGAGGTTAGTACACTTTTAACTTCTATGTGTTCATGTGCATCATCATTTTGGAATGTGTTGCTTGATATATGATGTTTTGATAATTTAGAGCTTGGATGATCATTAATGGTAAATCTTGTAATTGTTGATATTTAAGGGTAAAAATGGCTAGAAACTCACCTAATGACTTCAAATAATGTGTAGGAACGTTTTGGGGCTAAACTATGGGGGGTTGATGGAGGGTTGGATACGATCTCGACCTCTAAGTTTCGAAATCGGGGCTCTCGTATCGGTACAGGGTGGTTGCGTACCAGTACTCCTTCATATCTTAGGGGCCGAACTGTGAGAGGCGTATCGGTACGCCTCTCCGCGTATTGATACCCCTTGTTGGAGCAGAATTCTAGATAGGCTTTGGTGTACCGGTACGCTCAGGGCGTATCAATACCCACTGTTGCATTGCCTGGAAAGGCTTTGCATACCGGTACGCTATGGTAGGCATATCAGTACGGTTAAAGATCGGTACGGGGTGATCCCAGTACCGATGTAAAGTACTGGTATCGGTACGGGGCAATGGCCAATTTTTTTTCGAACCTAAATGGCGTATTGCAACACATGAAGGCCATCCAATGTGAGACTTTGGGTGATGATATTTGCTCGATGCGAGATTACGAGCCCCACTAGATGCGAGATTCTGAGTATACCACTCGATGTGAGATTCTGAGCAGCTCGATGTGAGATTCTGAGCAGCTCGATGTGAGATTCTGAGCAGCCGATGTAAAGTACTGGTATCGGTACGGGGCAATGGCCAATTTTTTTTCGAACCTAAATGGCGTATTGCAACACATGAAGGCCATCCAATGTGAGACTTTGGGTGATGATATTTGCTCGATGCGAGATTACGAGCCCCACTAGATGCGAGATTCTGAGTATACCACTCGATGTGAGATTCTGAGCAGCTCGATGTGAGATTTTGAGCATGGGTGGGTTTCTCAGTGTCGGGTGACATTGAGCCTCACCCCCGGTTTGTTTACTTTTATGTTGTTGTTGAGGTGCTGGTTGTTCATAGCATGTGTTTAGGCGGTTATGGTAGTGCCAATGCTTTGTCCTATCTTGTCATCATGTCATAGCATGCTCTTAATTACGATTCACCTGAAGCTTGGTCGAGTGGTTGTGTATCCACTAAGCTTTGTTAGCTTAGCATTCGGAATCGTTGTTTCTCTTCCCAGGTTAATAGGTAGTTCGAGCATAGTGCAGCACCATCGAAGCAAGGATCTAGCATTGACCTTTTGGTAGAGTACAAATACTTAGATGTAGTGGAATATGTATTCGTAGGACCCTGTGTAATTGTAACTCTATTTGATTTAACTTATATTGGTTAAATGTTTTATTGCATTATTTAGAGCTCTTTTAACTATTTTGAATATTTTAAGTAGGTATGGATTTAAATGCTTGATATGTCGCGTTTGGATTTATAAGGTTGAATTTTCTTTTACTGGCTTTTCAAAGCAAAAATTTTATGGGAGTGGCTTGGGCTTGTGGCCCAATTGCTGCATCTGGGTTGAGAGTGTTACATTTGGTATCAGGGCCTAGGTTTAGTCGGTTCTAGGCAGTTCCTGTGGGAGTTTAGTTTGGTAAATAGGTGTCTAGCGGATACATGCCCATGAGTCAAAGTCGTACTTGGATTAAGCTGGAATTTCGATGGTGTACTCATATTGTTTGTTTGTGCAGAGCTTAACCATGCCAAGGAGTGCTAGGAAAGTGGAAGAAAGTTTGGGTTCCTGGGGTGGAAGCTCCGATGAAGATAACGTGCTGGATGTAGAAGAGTCCGATGGGGGAGCTAGGTATAGAGCCAACTATTTCTCCCACTTGCACCGAGACCTAGACCGGATTGTGAGGGAATTCTAAGGCATTCATCTATCCCGCGGGAGGCGCCGGTGGAGAGGGTGTCTAGGCAAAGTGCCACAGATTTTTATGGGTCAGGATAGGACAACCCGGTGAAGGCAGATCAGTGGCTTCGAGACACCCGTTGGATTATGAGACAGATGAGGTTACGGTCTGAAGATAAGTTATCATGTGTGTTATCTTTGCTCAAAGGAAACGCGAAAGAATGGTGGGAAACCGTAGAGCTAGAATGGCACCCTAGCCGACCTTCTTGGGATGACTTTCTTGATGAATTCAAGAAGAAGTACGTGGGTGAGGCTCACGTTGACGGGTTGAGGGGTCAATTTACTCACCTCGTGTAAGGGAACCGCGCTGTCTTTGAGTATGAACTAGAATTTCTGTAGCTAAGCAGGTATACGCCGGAGCATGTGGCCACCGAGAAAATAATGTGCAAAAGGTTCAAAAAAGGGTTAAGGAAGGAAATACAAACCTATTTGACAGCTGCCCCACCCAAGGTATTTTCTAACTTGACTGCTAGTGCAAAGTCTCTTGAGCAAGTGCAAGGTCTGACATATAGTTCTGCTAGTAGACCATGAGGTCCTAATGGGATACCTCAAAATTTTTCTAACAGCTCGCAGTCACACTCGAAAAGGGACAGAAACCGATGGAATCAAGGAAGAGGAGCTTCGAATCAGAATGTGAGGTAGATCGTAGATCAGAGTCTGCCAGCCGTAGAAGGCCTACATTATCTTCGTTTATGGTGAGCCCAGATAGTTCTCAAAGAAGTGCGAGCATACCATTTTGTAATCAGTATGGGCGTAGGCACCGAGGAGAGTGTTGGGGTGTAACCCGAGGTTGCTTTGAGTGTGGGTCTTAGGACCACCTTGTGAGGGATTGCCCCGCTGTTACCACAGCCATTCCGGTTCAAGCACCGACGGTTTCTTATCCGGCTCAGATGGGCTGAGGGTTCTCTAGGGGAGGGTCAAGCTATGCGACTGGCCACCAGAGTAAGGGTACATTTCAGTCTACGGCGAGGGCACCGGTGAGGCAGTATACAGTTAAAGCACAAGAAGATTGTGATCCCACTGATGTGATTGCAAGTACATTTTCCTTGTTTTTTGTTCCTATTGTTGCATTAGTGGATTCGGGGTCTACCTACTCCTACACCCGTAGTGGGATATCCTATTATTTGGGCATACCGACTGAAGACCTAGAAATATAAGTCTGTGTGTCTAGTCTATTAGGATTAGATATCTTAGTAGACAAGGTGTACCAGATGTGTCCTATCGAAGTTTAAGGTTCGATCTTCCCAGTAGATCTTATGGTTTTGTCGTTTTAAGAGTTTGGCACAATCCTCGGTATGGATTGGCTTGTTGAGCACGGCGCTAGTTTGGGTTATAGGACCAAGAGTTTGAAACTCCGTGTGGCTGATGGATCTAAGCTAACGGTTAGAGGGGGAGACACCCCTGCATCCTTAATGTTATATCGGCTCTAGTAGCTCAGAGGTTAATACAGTAAGGTTGTGAAGCCTTTTTGGCTCATGTAATGGATATAAGAGCCAATAGCCCGTCTATCGAGAGCTTCAAAACAGTTTGTGAGTTCATAGATATTTTTTCGGAGGAGCTACCCGGATTACCACCCGATCGCGAGCTTGAGTTTCAAATTGAGGTAATTCTCGGCACGACACCGGTGTCTATTCCATCTTATCGGATGGCACCAATAGAAGTGAGAGAGTTGAAGAAGTAAATTCAGGAATTGCTAAAGAAATGTTTCATCTGACCAAGTGTCTCTCCTTGGGGTGCTCCGGTCATGTTTATTAAAAAGAATGATGGGTCAATGAGAATGTGCATTGACTACCGACAGTTAAATAAGGTAACGGTGAAGAATTGCTATCCTCTTCCCAGAATAGATGATTTGTTTGATCAATTGCAGGGTGCCCGAGTCTTCTCCAAGATAGATTTGAGATCGGGGTACTATCAGTTGAAAGTGGTAGAAGAAAATGTCCAGAATACTACTTTCAGGACGAGGTATGGACACTACGAGTTCTTAGTGATGCCTTTTAGGCTCACTAATACTCCAGCAGTATTTATAGATTTGATGAATAGAATCTTCCAGCCTTATTTGAATCAGTTTGTAGTGGTGTTCATTGACGACATCCTGGTTTATTCACGATCGGTCGATGAGCACGACTACCACCTGCGAGTAGTTTTTCAGACGTTGAGAGACATGCTCCTCTATGCAAAGTTCAATAAATATGAGTTTTAACTTTTCGAAGTGGCATTTTTGGACTACATCGTGGCGGCGGATGAGATCTGCGTCGTCCCTCAGAAGATCCAAGCAATAGTAGAGTGGAAACCACCTAGGAATGTCTCGGAGGTCCGCAAATTTCTTAGACTGGTGGGATATTATTGACGATTTGTTAAGGGTTTTTCAATCTTAGTTGTCCGTTGACCAAGTTGCTTCAGAAATGAGTGCCATTTGTATTGAATGAGAAAAGACAACAATGTTTTGAGCAATTGAAGGCCTATTTTACCGAGGCTCCGGTTCTGACGTGACCTGAACCGGGAAAAGATTATGTGGTTTTTAGTGATGCGTCCTTGAATGGACTTGGCTGTGTCCTTATGCAAGAGGGTAAAGTGGTTGCCTACGCCTCGAGGCAACTTAAACATCATGAACAGAATTACCCTACCCATGATTTGGAGCTGGCTGCGGTGATCTTTGCTTTGAAGATTTGGAGACACTACCTCTACGGGGAAAAGTGTTACATTTATACGGATCATAAGAGTTTAAAGTATCTACTAACCCAAAAGGATTTGAATTTGAGGCAACGCCGTTGGATTGAGCTGCTAAAAGATTATGATTGATTTATTGAGTATCATCCGGGCAAGGCGAATGTTGTAGTAGATGCTTTAAGTCGTAAGTCGATGTCTGATTTGAAAGCTATGTTTACCCACTTGAGAATGACCGGGGATTGTGGGCTTTTAGCTGAGCTCAGGGTTGAGCCCACGTTAGTACAAGAAATAAGGAATCAGGCTCTGGATGAAGATTTAGTGGCTCATATTGAAGCGTTTCAAAGAGGCGAGGCCTCAGATTTTGAAGTACGAGATAGTGGGTACTTGTACTTCAAGAGTAGGTTATGTGTTCAGGCTTTAGAAGATTTGAGGGACCGTATCTTACGAAAGGCACACAATAGTCCTTTCACCGTACATCCGAGAAGTAACAAGATGTACCAAGATCTTTGACCTTATTATTGGTGGCCGTGCATGAAGATGGATGTTTCTGAGTTTGTGACGAGATGTTTAGCTTGCCAACAAGTGAAGGCGGAACATCAAGTTCTATCAGGGCTACTACAACCGATTCAAATTCCACAATAGAAGTGGGATTATGTCACCATAGATTTTGTTACGGGTTTACCTATGACTCAAAGAAAGTATGATGCGATCTGGGTAATAGTGGATCGTTTGACCAAGTTTTCTCATTTCTTACCTGTGCACATGGATTGCACATTAGAGCGGTTATCTCAGTTGTACATCAAGGAGATAATGAGATTGCATGGAGTGCCATCTTCGAACATATCAGATAGGGATCTGTGGTTCACAACAAGGTTATGGAAGAAGATTCATGGTGCCTTAGGCACCGAGCTGCATTTTAGTACAACTTTCCATCCAAGTCTGAGCGGGTTATCCAAATTCTTGATGACATACTTCGATGATGTGTCATAGATTTTGAAGGAAGTTAGGAGGAACAGCTATCGTTGGTTGAGTTCGCATACAACAATAGTTATCAATCAAGTATCAAGATGGCCCATTTCGAAGCCTTGTACGGGCGTAGATGTAGAACACCGTTGTGTTGGACTGAGCTCAATGAAAGGAGGATCGTGGGGTCTGATTTGGTTAGACAAACCGAAGAGAAGGTTCGCATCATCAGAGAAAGAATGTAAGCGGCCTTTGATCGACAAAAGGCCTACGCGGATAAGAAGCGCAAGCATATCGAGTACGAGATTGGTGAAAAATTATTCTTAAAAGTATCTTATTGGAAAGGGATATTTCATTTTGGACAGAAAGGCAAGTTGAGTATGCGATATATTAGGCCATACAAAGTGATTGAAAGGATCAGGCCTGTAGCATATCGGCTAGCCTTACCTCTGAAGTTATCACGTATCTACAATATTTTCCATGTATCTTTGTTGAGACGCTATCGTTCTGATCCTTCACATGTTCTATCGCTCGAAGAGGTGGAGGTCGACGTGGACTTGACATATGAGAAGGAGCCCTCGAGAGTGCTTAATAGAAGAGTTAAAGAGCTTCGTAACAAGTGTATACCCCTAGTGAAGATGTTGTGGAAAAACCATGAGATAGAAGAGGTTACATGAGAGGTCAAGGCTGAGATGAGAGTACTCTACCCACATCTGTTTCCACCAGGTAAATTTTGATGATGAAATTTTCTTTAAGGATGTGAGAGTTATAACGACCCGGGTTTTGAGACCCGAGCATCGAGCTAACCCGAGGTACGGGCCTCACGTTTGGGTTATGTTGTTGGGCCTATTAAGCCTTGGTAAGCTTGGGTTTGGTTTTGGGCTTGAGGTATGGGGTTTTAGAGAGGGGCTTTATGGTAACTTCATAATTAAAAAAGATGATGATAGGGGAAGTTATGGGGTGCAGATTTTTGTGTGTTGATGAGGTCATTTTATCCCCAAAAGTTCTTTCCGCCACTCCACATTCTCTTCATTTGAGTTTGGAAGAAAAGGCACAATTTTTGCTAGTTTTGAGTTGAAATCCCGGAATGGTGTAGAAAGGAAAGTTGTTAGGCAATCTAGGATCTACAAACCAAGGTAAGTTTTGTTTGAAATGGTGGAGAAAGAGGTTTAGTGGGGGGTTTTAGTGATAGAACGAGAATGGTGTTTTCAATTCCATTTCTTGTGGTTGAACCTTCTTTTAAGCTCATTTTTAACCTCCCAACAACGTTGTAACTTGTTTACAATATTCCCTTGTAGTTCAAGAGGTTGGGGAGCATTCAAGGGCCCAAGGAAAAGAGAAAGCTTGAGGTACGCCTCTCCGTGTATCGATACCCTCGTTAGAGCAGAATTCTAAAGAGGTTTTGGTGTACCGATGCGTTCGGGGCGTATCGGTACCCACTGTTGCATTGCCTGGAAAGGCTTTGCGTACCGGTACGCTATGGTAGGTGTATCGGTACGGTTAAGGATCGGTACGAGGCAATCCCAGTACTGATGTGCAGTACCGGTACGGCACAGAGCGTATTGGTACGGGGCAAGGGCCGATTTCTTTCGAACCTAAATGACGTATCGGTACTCATCAGTGAGTACCGATACCTAGAGGGGAGTACCGATACTCACTTGGGAGTACCAATACTCGCTGGGCAATCTACCTAAGTTTTTACGTTTTGAGTTCAGGGGGTTTATAAATTGTAGTTAAGGTTCTAATAAATTTCCTGTGATATAAAATGACTGGTAAAATCAGGAATGTGTGGTTCTTCTTGCTTATATGAACTAAATGGCTAATTGAGTATTGAAATGAAAGTAAATTGCTTGGAAGCGAGTCTTTAGGGATCCTTGGTGGATCAGTTGTAGCTGTGCCGGGTAAGGGCACTTGTTTGGTTATGAATCCTTGTTTGATAGGATTCGGATACCTAGTGAAGGAGTGTTGCAACACATGAAAGCCATCCGATGTGAGATTCTGGGTAATGAATAAAGGACATCCGATGTGAGATTCTGGGTGATGAATAAAGGACATCCGATGTGAGATTCTGGGTGATGATATTTTCTCGATGAGAGATTCTGAGCCCCGCTCGATGCGAGATTCTGAGCGAAGACTCGATGCGATGTGAGATTCCGAGCAGCTTGATGTGAGATTTCGGGTATGGGTGTGTTTCCCAGTGTCGGGTGACATTGGGCCTCACCCTTGGTTTGTTTACTTTTATGTTGTTGTTGAGGTGCTAGTTGTTCATAACATGTGTTTAGGTGGTTATGGTAGCGCCAATGCTTTATCCTATCTTAACATCATATCATAGCATGCTCTTAATTATGATTCACCTGAAGCTTGGTCGAGTGGTTGTGTATCCACTAAGCTTTGTTAGCTTAGCATTCGGAATCGTTGTTTCTCTTCCCAGGTTAATAGGTAGTTCGAGCGTAGCGGAGCACCATCGAAGCAAGGATCCAGCATTAACCTTTTGGTAGAGTACAAGTACTTGATGTAGTGGGTTATGTATTCGTAGGACCCTATGTAATTGTAACTCTATTTGATTTAACTTGTATTGGTCAAATATTTTATTACTGTATTTGGAGCTCCTTTAACTATTTTGAATGTTTTAAGTAGGTATGGATTTAAATGCTTGATATGTCGCATTTGGATTTATAAGGTTGAATTTTCTTTTACTGGCTTTTCAAAGCAAAAATTTTATGGGAGTGGCTTGGGCTTGTGGCCCAATTGCAACATCCGGGTCAAGGGTGTTACAAAATCCTTTTAGGCGTATAAGAGAAATGATCACTTACTAAATGCTTAACTATATCAATTTTCGTCAACTGTCACGTCATTGTTTTTGTATTAAAATATGACATATTACATAGTTGGATAGTCACACGTATAATTTAAGAAAAACTACATATTTAGTACCCTAACTATGTTTGCATTAGGGGTGTGCATTTCGGATATCCGATCCGATTCGATACGAAATTTCGGATATCTAAAATTTTTGGATAGGCAATTTAGCAATCCTTATCGATCCGAAAAATTGGATACCCGATTTTTGGATATCCGAAATTTTGGAACGAATATTCGAATCTCCAAATTTATGACATGATTTAATTATTATTTTTAATTTGACGGTCATATTCATGAAAATTTTAGGTTTTCGAATATAACAATCAATAAATTATTGAATATAACAAGATTTGTAACCATGAAAATTTCAAATTTTCATATATAACAAGTAAAAATATCGAATATAACAAGATTCATATCTATAAAAAAATTGAATTTTCGGATATCCGATCCGAATCTGAAATAACTATCCGTATTTGTTCTGAAATTTTTGGATATCCGATTCGAATTATCCAAAAATAAAAAAACAGACAAGATATCTAAATTTTTTTATTGGATCAATAGATAAATGGATCGGATCAATCGAGTCGGATTCTTTTGCACACCCCTAGCCTGCATTACTGTTTTGGTACCCCAACTATTATTTTTTGTAAAATGGTATCTAATATTATATTTTTGTTCTGTTTTGGTACCTCTGTCATTTAAAATTAACATAAATGATGATATGGCTTGTGTTAATAACAATTTTAGTCTAAAAACTTATGTAATTTATTAACTTGGTCTAAAATTCTATCAATTTAAATATTATTTGAACTTTTAGATTAAAATTATAAATTTCTCATTTTTCTTCTTCTTCAAGTTGAGCATTTCTTTTGGGTTTTAGAGTTTAAAAAATACGCTAGAGACAATCAAAACTTTAGGATTTGCGGATCAATGGGGACTAATGCATGGTCCATTGGAGGACCCAAACTCCACGATTGGGTTGCCAACGAGAATACGAGGGGTAGGAAAGGGATGAGACAAAATTTAATCAAAATTAAGATGATACTTTAAATTGATAGATTTTGGAGTAAATTGATAATATATATAAGTGTTTTTGACTAAAACGGTAATTATACCAATTATGTCATCATTTCTATTAATTTTTAACAGCGAAAGTACTAAAACAGAACAAAATATAATGTTAAATACTATTTTACCAAAAACAATAATTGCAGTACTAAAATAATAATGACGGTTAGGATATTAAATATATAGTTTTCCTTGTATTTTTTTTTATTTTTTTGAAGTGTCACGTTCATAAATAATATTAAAAATCAGCGGATAAAACAAAATAGCTGAAGGAGGAGATACGAAACTTGCTGTTTTTAGCCGCACCACCCTTCCGTTTCGTCTCAAGCTTTCTCTTCGTCTACTTCGCCTGTTCTTTCTTTCGGTCATGGATCCCTACAAGGTACCGTATCTTTTCTCTGGTTCTATTATGATTATTGTTAATCAATTGCTCTTTTTTTATTTCTGATTGTACCGATTGCTTCTCCTTCTTCTTCTTTTCTTATCTAATCGAATATATATGATGTATTGTGTTTCATCTTTGATCCTCGACGATCTTTGTACCGAAGCGTTGCTTACTTC
Organism: Hibiscus mutabilis; assembly: GCA_019671005.1. Lineage (NCBI taxonomy): Eukaryota > Viridiplantae > Streptophyta > Magnoliopsida > Malvales > Malvaceae > Hibiscus > Hibiscus mutabilis. Next base: position 89,708 of record JAGYYJ010001182.1, on the reverse strand, counting down.
CTCATGTGTTCTTCAGGATTTGTTTCTTATCTCGAGTTATTGTAATTAGATGAGGGAATAGGGATCAAGGAATATATTTGACAATTGTTTCAAATAAGATTTTTTGTAACGATGATTCATTGATTAATCGCTCTTTTTTGCATCTTTCGAGGTCTTTCATTTTTCTGTGCAATTATCTGTAGTTTGTGATTAATCGCTCTTTTTCTTTTTGGTATTCTAAATTGGATGATGCGCACCGTCCTTCAAGTGCTTTCAACTCTTCATTCTGGACAACCAATTCTGGCGCTCCAGTTTGGAATAACAATTCATCATCCACCGTTGGACCCAGAGGTATATGAATCTATGGTCCCCCCCCCCTTTATTAGTATGATGAAACTTATAAGCTACTAGACTGACAGTATGTTAGTCATTAATCTTTTTGAGCAATTTGCCATATTCAGTATCCTTGTTGTTTTGATGTGCTTACGTTGTTCGTATTTGATCACATAGTTAGTAGTTACCATAACAATAAACCTTCATTTTTTGGTGGTGGGGGGACCTGGGGTTTGCAATTGGCGTCTTGTGTCAATTGATTTTAGAACTTTTTTGAGGAATGTTTTGTCTTTTTAACTCATGTTGTTGACAAATTGGATCCCACCGTTCTATTTGACAGGTCCATTCCTCCTTGAGGACTATTATCTGGTGGAAAAGCTTGCCAACTTCGACAGGGAGCGGATTCCTGAACGTGTTGTCCATGCTAGGGGAGCGGGGAGCCAGTGCAAAGGGTTTCTTCGAGGTTACCCATGATATTTCAAACCTTACCTGTGCAGATTTTCTGCGAGCACCTGGAGTTCAAACCCCTGTTATTGTACGTTTTACAACTGTCATTCATGACCGTGGAAGCCCTGAAACCCTGAGGGATCCTCGTGGTTTTGCAGTGAAGTTTTACACCCGAGAGGTAAGAGTTCACCTGCTACTTCCTTTTTGTCACTAATCTCGTTTGGTGCATTGTAATTTAAAAAGGAAAAAGTTCAGAGGGATTGTAACTTTGGTTATTAGCTCAAACATGCTTTGAAGACAGATATATATGTACATCGTTGTGTGTGTGTGTTTACAGATTACATTTTGTACTTTTCTTCTTTTGGTACAAAGCTTAGTCATGAATAAAGTCCTGAGTTTTTATGCATTACTTTTCTGAAACATTATTTATTTGCCAATGTGTTGATCTATTCTTGTTCTGAACTTCTAATATGAACCCAGGGTAATTTTGATCTGGTGGGAAACAATTCCTCGTCTTCTTTATTCGTAATGGAATAAAATTCCCTGATATAGTTCACGCTCTTAAGCCCAACCCTAAGTCTCACATTCAGGAGAATTGGAGGATCATTGATTTCTTCTCGCACCATCCTGAGAGCTTGCATATGTTTACTTTCCTATTTGATGATGTGGGTGTTCCACTAGATTATAGACACATGGAAGGTTCTGGTGTAAACACATATACTCTGATTAGCAAGGCTGGGAAAGCACATTATGTGAAATTCCACTGGATGCCTACTTGTGGTGTCAAATGCTTGCTGGAAGAAGAGGCAATCAAGGTTGGAGGAGCTAATCACAGCCATGCCAGTCAGGATCTCTATGACTCAATTGCTGCAGGCAACTATCCCGAGTGGAAGCTCTACACCCAGACAATAGATCCTGTCCGTGAAGACAGATTTGATTTCGACCCCCTTGATGTGACCAAGACCTGGCCTGAGGACATCTTGCCCCTGCAGCCTGTTGGTCGCTTGGTTTTGAATAAGAACATTGACAACTTCTTTGCCGAAAATGAGCAGCTTGCGTTTTGCCCTGCCATTGTGGTTCCTGGAATCTACTACTCAGATGATAAGTTGCTCCAGACTCGTCTTTTCTCCTACTCTGACACCCAGAGGCACAGGCTTGGACCAAACTATCTACAACTCCCAGCCAATGCTCCCAAGTGTACTCATCACAACAATCACCATGAAGGTTTTATGAATTTCATCCATTAATTTTTCCTAGCACATTAATTAACTGCTGAATGTCTACATGTGTTGAATTAAATACACACTCGCACTCAGAGTTCTGATTAGATGCTGTGCTGCTGTTTTTCAGATAAATTACTTCCCTTCAAGGCATGATCCTGTCCGTCATGCTGAGAGGTTCCCTATCCCTCCTCCGGTTTTCACTGGAAAGCCTGAGAAGGTCAGTTCCTGTACTTTCTTGCTTATTTTCAAAATGATGTTTGTAATTTCAACCAAGTTTAGCCATGCCATTCATGTTTGTTCAAGTGTGTTGACCTGTAATGTACGTTCGAAATCCTATTGAACATAACCATTTCCTTGATTTTACTCCTTTTCTATTCAACTTTTCGAACTTTGTTTTGTCTTTTTAACGTTAGCATGCAGTTTCGGGTACTATCTACAAAATGCTGTGCGAGAGTAATGTACTTACTAAGTCTTGTGGTCACAGTGCATCATTGAGAAAGAGATTAACTTCAAACAGCCTGGAGAGAGATACCGTTCTTGGGCACCAGACAGGTATAATTGAGTTCTCTGCTATTTATAAATTAAAATAAATGGATATATACGACTTCCTATCTCAATTTCTTTTTTTCTTCTTCTTTGCTTTGTCTTGCTGCAACCAGGCAAGAACGGTTCATCTGCCGCTGGGTTGATGCCTTGTCTGATCCGCGCGTAACTCATGAAATCCGCAGCATACGGATCTCATACTGGTCTCAGGTAAAAACTCTCTTTCTCATCAGTGCTTCTCAAATTACACGTATCCGTGCGAGCTTTATCGGTCTAATTCTTTCGAGTTAGCTTACTGATAAGAGATATCCATGCATCACTGGCATTATGATACAGGCTGATAAATCACTGGGTCAGAAGTTATCTTCTTTCCTCAACCATGGACGGACGCGGGGTTTTACGTTAGGGGGGCGAACTTATAAAATAAAATTTTAGGAGAGATAAAAATATATTTTTGATAAAAAATACATTATTTTTTTAAAATTAAATCATATATGAATTTCAAAAATTTTAGGGGGCCTCTAGGTCCATCCCTGGCCTCAACATGAGACCGAACATTTAAAAACATGGATACTTGGGAGTTGCTGAAAATGACTAAGGACTGAAATGTACTAGTTATGTGCTCTGCTGCATTTCTTAACTACCAGGAAACCTGGATATTTTCTTTCATTTCATATTTAAAATGAAAATGGAGATGGATATTAGATAGAATTAGGGGCTAGAAAAATTAGACTCGAAAAAATTATTTTTAAATTTTTTTGAGTTATTCGAATTAACTCGAGTGAATTTCAAGTTCGATTTTGTCAACTCAAAAAACCGGAAAACTAAATCGTACTGTTTTATACTTTGGTCCTTGATTTTCTTATTTCTTCGATTCCTCCATTTTAATTAGATTTTTTATCAAATTTGTACCACGTGCTTCTAAATCACATGCTCCACAATTATTATAAAATATCTACGTAATTTCAATTCATATTTTTAACAATAAATTTATTATTTTTTAATCTAATCTCTTAATTTTACATTTTATTCAATTTGATCTTTCAACTATAGTTTTTTGTAAATTATTTTTTCTTATCAATTCTTTGATTCTTTCATACTTCAATCAATACTTTACATGTAAAAAAGAATATGAAAAATATATATGTATATCTTATATAATTAAAAAAAATTATTTAAATTGAAATCAATTTATTTATAACATTATAAATAATTATAATTAAATTTATATAAAAACTCAACAATTCAAATTAAAAAAAATAAAATTTGAGTTATTGAATTTTTTTGACTATTTGATGTTCAGCCCTAAATAGAATAATAAAATGTTGAAAGAGGGGGGGAAACGAACTATTGATTGTTGGGTCTTGTTGAGCGATTTTGGATTCTAGCCCAAGTGTAAGTAGTATTATCTCTCATTTAACGCCTTTTAACCTTTTTTTCGAAAAATTTGATTCTACTCGAAAAATTAATTTTTTTATTTTTGATTATTCAAGTTAAATCAAATAAGTAATTAGGTTTTCAAGTTCGATTCTGTTAATTTAATAAATTGAAAAATCAAATTTTTTTGTTTTGTAATTTGGTTATTGATTTTATAATTTTTAATTCATTTTTTGTTTTACGTCTATTGTGATTAAATTTGAACTATATGTTTCCCAACCACCGTAGATGTTACTTCAATTTATCCTTTTACAATATTTCTTTTTGTAATCTAGTCATTAATTTTGTATGATTTCTTTATTTTTTTAATTTTAGTCAACTTTGATCAAGTTTGAATCACACTCCTTAATCATCGTAGAATACCTATGTAATTTTAATTTTTTAAGCAATTTAATTTTTCAATTTTTATTTTATTAAATTTGATCATTCGACTGTAAATCTTTGCAAATTATTTTTTTTATAAACTTAGTCGATTAATTAGTAAAAAATTTGTATAATTTTTTTAAGTGTCACATTTTTCTAGATGAAAGTAAAACAAGCAACAGAACTTCTAGATAAAACTCCAATAAAGTTAAAAAAATATCGTAATTTATAGGTGAAATTATGATTTTTGTGCATATATTATTTTTAGCTTGATTCTATTATTAATTATATTCTTTAGTACACATCACTAAGATCATAAAAATTTATATTTATCAATTAATTTTTTACGGTGATAGTAATTTTAAATCAATGTAAGATTAAGATTAAAAATAAGATTTGTCAAAAAAAAAACTAACATGTGACATTCATAATAGTATAAAAACCATGTTAAATTTATACATAAATTTTAACAACTCGGCTTAACTAAATTTTTTAACAAATATTTAATTAATAAAATAAGACTCGTAAACTAGATAAACTCAATTTTTTACTCAATTTAACCAAATACTCACTCTAACTTAAATGATATTTTATAAATTTCTTTAAAAAAAGTTAAGTTGCAGAAACCAAAGTAGGGTGTAGACTAATTTAGACGAATACAATTCGTTTATCTCTTTTTTATGTCCTTTTTATATGCTTCATCATATTAATAAAACTGAAATTATTAATAAAATAATAAAATAAAATTATACATATGCATAAAATTATTAACGAGAAATATAAATAACACATTAAAAAACAAATTTTGTTCGGTTTAGACAATAAGTTAGGTTATCTGGTTAGAGTAAATAATGGAACATGTCAGTGTCACACTCTCCCCTACGCTCGTTGCTTGAACGTATCTTCCAAATTGCCGCCTTCAGCTCTCAAAACCAACTTGTCCGGGTTAATACTCGGTTAAAAAAAACATTATGGGTAAAGTACACAGAAAGTCATTAAACTATTCCAAAAGATACAAAATGGTCACCAAACTTTCAAAAGTTACATTAAGAGCATTAAACTTTAGTTTTTGTTATAAAATGGTCACTTAACCATTAATTGTTATTAACTGGGTGACATGGCAGCTATGAAAGTTTGTATAACATCACACTTAATCCTTAATATTTATACATTCAATCAATTTAGACATTAAGAATGAGGGTTAAATTAGGACTAAATTGGTTGAATGTGTAAATATGAAGGAATAAATGTGTTATTATTCAAATTTTTGTAAATGTCATGTCATTCAATGAATGACAGTTAACAGCTCAGTGACCATTTTGTAACAAAAACTAAAGTTTAATGCCCATTATATAATTTTTGAAAGTTTGGTGACCATTTTGTATTTTTTGAGATAATTTAGTGACCATTTGTATACTTTACCCAAAAATTATTGTTTAATACTTGTTAATAGAATATTTTTCAAACTACGATGTATTTTATTTAAATTTACTCAAATTTGTAAATAGACTAAATTGAATTAATTTTACTTTTTAAAGCATCTTGACAAATTGTTATACATATTACTTGATAAATTAATCATAAAATATTTTCCTCGTCTTAATTCCTTTCTTTTATTTGAAAGTCTTAATCCACTCTCACGTATTTGTTTAGATATTAATAATGATAATGCTAAGGGGTTTAGTTAAATAATGAGGAAATTACAACAAAAAAACATTTACCCTCTTTACTTTTTACTATTTTTTATTGAAAGAATAAGATGAAGTTTACGTAGTAGCACGTACCGTAACAAATAAATAATAGATAAAAGTAAGCATCGAAATGAGGTAAGCATCTATGTTAATGTTAATTAATTAATTCGGATCAGGTATTGTAGAGATTCATTATAAGACATCATTCCCAATCAAATTTGTTTCGTTCACAATGTCAAGATTCGAACCCTTAATCTTACTTAAATAATCTAATTTTTTATCTTACTGGACCATAGTTGGTAATTGATATTAATATTTTAATAACACCGAATCTTCTTACTTTTTGTAACAAATCAGCCCCAAAGGACCACCACTGAGTTCCAAATCCACTTACAACAAAACTACGTTTTCACATAAAATAATTATTCGGGTAAAATTCCTAAATTTTTGATCACTGTGATCTATTTTGATCACTTAATTTTTAAAATGATCAATTTTAACATTGAACTTTAAATATTGACATTTTAATCACTCAATAATCTCTAACACTATGAAATAAAAAATAATAAAAATATATATATTTTAATAATAATTTGGTAACTCCACCGGTTCCCTCACTCACCCTCTTTCGCCCCCACCCACCCCTTTCTTACCTTCACCGACATTTCTTTTCTTTATCCTAGTAACGCCGCTCCGGTGAATTTTCTGGTGAGTCAAACCACCGGCCGACTCTTCTTCTGCTTCCCTTTCCTTCTACTGATTCGCTTTTATGAGAACTATCCTCAAATGACCCAAAACAAGTCCAAACTCTTGTGTTATGGGAGCGCGATTCGCCGTCATCTACCGTCAGATCGGCCTGAAATCGGGGTATATTGATCTTCTCACCAAGACACTTCAAATGACCGTTGGGATTCAGTGTCTGACACTCCGATGCCGGAACCAAAATGAGAAGATAAAACTTACCCCTCTTTTAGATTTCAGTTTGATTTTCCCTTTTTTGACTCCGATTTATTCCAATTTCTTTTTTTTTTTTTGGGGGGGGGGGTTAGTTATCAATTTGTTGTTGAGTGGTGAAGGGTGATGGTGGTTCGGGTTAACGGCAGTGGAGGGCTTGATGAAGGAGTTAAAGAGGCTTCGATGATGACAATTGGATTGGTTCACTGCTTTGGTGTATGGTGAGTCTCGGTTGTGGGTTATGGTGTCGCTGGGTTGCGATGGTGGGTTGGATGAAGGGAGATGGTTAGGTGAGCTAAAGGGGAAGTGTGTTTTCTATATATGTTGCTATTATACTAGTTTTTAAGTAATTTTTTTAAGGATTAAATAAACAATAAGTGCTAAAGTATATTATTTTTAAATTTAAGTGCATAAAATATGTGCCTAAAGTTTTTAAAGTTAGAATTTTAAGTGTTCGACTATTAAAGAAATTTAAAAAAATTATCTATTTAAAACGTGACACGTGATATTTTTATTAATTTTTTAATTATTAAAAAAAGCTTTAAAAATTAATTTTTTTACATAAAATCTTGAAATTTATAAAAATTTTCAAATCAGCCCCTAAATCTTTAAAAATCTCTAAATCCTAAACCCCAAATCATCACCGTTGCTGTTGTCGACCGTCATCTTCGGCCACACCCTTTCGGTCGTCGGACCCAGTCGACCATTTCCTATCACTTACCGTCGCTGGAAACCGGCGAACGATGTGTAGATCGAACGGTTATTTCACGTTCGATGTTCAACGTTCGGTTGGTATATCGTTCGTCGATTTTTGGCGACAGCAAGTGAGGGGAAATAGTCGTCTAGGTCCGGCGACTGAAATGATAGGGCCAGAGACGGCGGTGAGAATTTGAGAATTTGGAATTTGGAAATTTAGAGACTATTTTAGAAAGTTTTAAAATTTTAAGATTTTTTTGTAAATTTTTAATTATTAAAAAATAATAATTTAAAGAAATTAAAAATGTCACGTGTCGCATTTTAAATGAAGAATGTTTTTTTTTAACTTTTTTTAACAGCTGGGCACCTAAAATTCTAACTTTTGAAACTTTAAGCACATATTTTTACAAAAAAAAATACTTTAAACACCTAAAATTAAAAATTTGTATACTTTGTGCACTTATTTTTGGTTTAAGTCTTTCTTTAAAGAAATTTAGGTTAGAATTGTATTTTATCTTACTATTGTAAATTATTACAGAGCTTCCAACTCTTGAACCCAAATGATCATGCCAATTTCTTGATAAAAATAACACGAATCCTACTGATTACAGCCTGACATAACGCATCAAGAAATTAAATATAACTTCTGTTGAAAAGTGTGATAAATTTTTACCAGCATAAACAATTATTTTCCTGTCAACTCTCAAAATAGGTGGGTTTGAATTTGGTTGTTGTTTCTCTTTGTATTTTATCACTACAAACCGTTCTCAAAATTCATGCTATTTTTTCCATTGGAGTCAATGTTGCTGTCATGATTGGTGGTTTCCCAAAGAAAGAAGGAACGGAAAGAAAAGAAAAGATGTTATGTCGAAGAATGTCTCTATTTACAAGTCTCAGGCTTCTGCCTTGGAACAGAATGCAGCTCCAAAGTCCAAACTCTAAGGTGAGAAAAATAATGTCTTGGTCACCTGTGAAATGAAAAATCTCTATTTATATTTTTTACTCTAATTACTTGCACCTTAATTTTTTTTATCTATATAAATTAGGCCAATATAATTTGCTAAAATTATAAAGTAGAGTATACCGGTTTTGGTTTGCCGAAAAACTCACCGGAGCGACGTTACTGAATGAAGAAGAGGGTTGCCAATGAAGGTGGGAGAGGGGTGGGGGTGAAGGAGGGTGAGGTGAGGGAGGGTTTGGTTTTTTTAAATTTATTTTTTATTTAATTAAGTGTATTAAAAAATATATTTTTTATTATTTTTTATTTCCACATCATAATACTGTTAGAGATTTAATGTAGAGTTACCAAAATAAGTCAATGTTTAAATTCAATGTTAAAATTGATCATTTTAAAAGTTGAATAACTAAAATAAGTCACAAAGTAAAGTTGAGTGATAATTTAGGTATTTTACTCTAATTATTAATTACTAGTATCTCTTAAACTAATTAGAGATTGCGTGAATTAGATTCACACTCCAAAGAAATAATTAAAAAATCGAAAATACCCTTTCTTATTATTAATTTCTTGATGGTACGGTAAAGTGTAAGACTAGAATGAGTTTTTTATTGTCTTAAATTGATACGAATGTCTAGTTTCATGCACCGAGATTGAGATTCCAATTTATTTAGTTACCTTTTCCACTAGCAAATCAAGATTTTTTTTTATTTTTTTAATAATTAAAAATTTGATTTATTAATCGGTTAATTCGAATCGAATATTGTAAAAAATTATTATAGGAAATGACAGGTTTAATTTGTTAAATACACAATATTAAAATTTAAACTTTAATTCTACTTAGGAGACTCAATGCCTAGAAATGAAGAGTGGTGTGTTTGATTTTGAGAATTTATTAAGATTTTTAAAAGGTTTAAAAATAAATTTATTTATTTATTTATTGTGAAAATTAAGAGTGCTCTTACCCATGCTGCAATATTTAAAAATACGGTTTAAGGTTTAGGGTCGTGGTTTAAGTTTAAAGCTTAAAGTTTATGGTTTAAGATTTAGTTTTAGGGGTTTAGGGTTTATGATGTAGGACTTAGAAATTAGGGTTAGAATGTATGGTTTAATTTTTTACTGTTGAGGTATAAATAGAGACATTTGTTTTGGGAATATTATCGTAACACTACTATATAAACTTTAAAATATTATTTTTATTTAATACACTTAAGGTAATTATAAATTAGTATTGGTTCAGATATATTGTAAAACTTTTGTTAATACACACCTTACAAACAAAAGTACTCAAACTTAAATCTTTTAAGATAAACATCATCATTTTTTTCACTGATATTACTCGTTGGATTTTTAAGAGTTTAAACTTAAATATGTTAAATATATTAGTTTTAAAAAATATCAACATAAATCAATAATTTTTTTTAAAGAGATGTGGATGTATAATATTGTTTTTGGGGGGAGAATTTAAGTTTGAGAAGATGATTTTTTATAATTAGGGTCGAGATAGGGATGGCAACGGGGCGGGTTTTTGGCCGCCTTGAACCCGACTCGACCTGAGTTTAATATATTTTTATCTTTGATTCGACCCGATATAATAAAAATATAATATGTCTTCAGCCAGACCTTGAAATTTTAATAAAAAAATTCAATTAAACCCGAGTCGACCAAAAAAATTAATAAAAATATCAAATATTATTTAATATATAATAAATATAAATATATATTTATAAATAAATCGGGTCGGGGAATTTCTTCCATAAACTCGACCCGACTCAAACTTCTTAAAAATCCAACCTGACCCGAAAACTGAAAATTCAAAAAAAATCCGACATTACTGGACCGAATCAGATCGAAACAAAACCGCCAAATTCAGGGTTTTTTGCCATCCGAGGTGAAGATAGAGTTCAATTATTAAATAATGGGTGTTAATATTATTTAATTACTGTGATGACGTGGTTATTGGCTAAATTTGAAAAAGATATTTCTAAAAATAATATTTTGTTATATAAGCTAGAAAATTTTAGTCTAACGTTACAGGTTCTATTCATAGTTACCCGGAGTGCAGAAAGATACGAAACAAGGAACGAAAACGGGAATATAGAACGTTACCTTACCAAATTCGGTATGACTAGTACATATAAAAATAATAAATAAATTTAATTTTTGAAAAAGAAAATAATAATATAATATATATGATAAAGAAAATAATTATACTAATAAATATAATAAAACAATAATTATGTTTTATAATAATAATAAATATACAATAATAATAAAATAAAAATATACATTGTAAGACCCATACGGTTAGGAGATAGTGATTTTCGAAATAGAGTTTTATTTGTTAAAAAAAAGAAATAGGATTTTATTTATTGTTTTATACTATCTTTTCGAGATAATGCTTTATTTTAGGTGAGGAGATGGGGCAAACTTTTTAACTTTTCTTTTTCCTTTTTTTTTTAACCTTCCTTTTCATCTCTGCAACTCCTTAAGTTCAGTATTGTTGCAGATTATTCGGATCTGGTGAACGACGTTCCGATCACGTCTTGCACCATTGTAAGACGCATTTTGCTTTTCGTTTTGGGTTAAGTTCCCGATGTACCGTTTCGCGTTCTCGGTAACTATAATTTTATTATTAATTTAGAGTTTATATCTTAAATCTTAAGAGTTTGAAATTTATAATTTAAAATGTAAAATTTAATTTTATAATTTTAGTTTAAAATAGACAAATTGAATAAAATAAAAAATTGTAGTCATCAATCTCAAAAGTTTAATTTAAAATCTCTACCTTTATATATATATATATAATAATAATAATAATAACTCTTGTTAAAAAAAATAGTCATCAAACTTAAAAGAATAAATTTTTTAGTATTCTTAATGTGATCCTGAAATTGTATTTGATAATTTTTTTTAAAATCTTTATAAAACTCAAGTATGCCTACAATGCTACTTGAATTCAGATATTAAAAATATATATAAATTTGTAGGCATAAATGAAATATTAGTCAGTAAACTAAATATTTTTTATTTTTAATTCTTAAAATATATTTTAGTCAAAATAAATACTTAAATTTTTATTTTTGATCACTTTAAATACTTAAATTAGTTTTTTTATCAAATAAATACTTAAACTATGCCATTTTTTGCTTTTAGTCCTTAAACTAACTTTTGGTCAAAAAAATATTTGTGACATGTCAACGTCGTATTGGTCTAAATAATTTGTTTAACTTAGACAACTGTCAAACTTAAAGTGAACAAAAATAATAATTTAAGTACTTGTGCTGGGCTCGAATTATTCAACCGAATATTGCCAATGAAAGCCGTATTGATCTCTTGTGAAGTTGGGAAGCAAAAACTGAAAAATAATGGACAATTTGACACGACCGATTTTAAAATGGTTCGACTTTCTCAACCAAGGTCTACATCCACACTAAGATTTCCCAATTCTAAATTGAGTTTCGATACCTTATCAAAATATAGCCGTTCCAGGCTCAAAATTAAGTTTCTGGCACAAATGTTTCGAAACTATGAACAATACCCGTGTATGAACAGTATTTTCATGTTTTAAAAGCTTTAAAACTATTTTTAAACACTTTAAAATATTTTAATCAACTCAAAAATATTTTATACATATAAAACATTTAATAACACATATTTTTGAGGTTTTAAAACTTTAAAACATATTTTTCAAGTTTGTTGGACTTTGAATTGTTTTTACAATATTTGAATGAGTCCAAAATTATTTTTCTCTTAAATTATTATATCAAAATATTAGTCTCAATAACTTATTTTGAAAAAAATAACTTAAAGAAAGCACACATAAAGTTTAGCGAATGATTTTTAATTTAAGATTTTTTCCCTGGAATCACTTATTAGAATATATTTTTCAACATTTACGTTAATAGTAATTATAATAATTTTAATTCTTGAGGTAGACCAAAGACATTTTTTAAGGGAAAGATTTAATATAAAAAAGTAAGTGACCAAACTATTGTTTTTGTTCATTTAGGTGTTTGAATTATTTTTTGATAAAAATAGACGTGGAATGTTTTATTTCGTTAATTTTATATGCTGATGGTTATTTGGCGTTAAAAAATTCGTTAATCAATTAAAATTTGACACGTAATATGTATTAATTTTTTATTTCTTTTAATTATTTTTTATATTTTTAATAATTTAAGATCTTTCAAAAATCCCCGAAGTTTTAAATTTTTTTAAAATAGTCCCTAAATCCCTAAATCTCAAAGCTCCAAATCTTCACCAATGCCATTGTCGAGCTCACCCCTTCGATCATCGGACTCAGACGATCATTTCCCCTAACTCGACATCACCGAAAATGATGAACAACATGTTAGTCGAATATTGAACACCAGACCCAGAGGATTTGTGATTTTTAGGGATCTAAAGACCGATTTAGAGATTTTTTTAGAAATTTTGGGTTTTTTTAATTAAAATTTTAAAGTTTTTTCAAACTATAAAAAATATATAATTATTATTACGTGTCAAACATTGCTTGGATAATAGATTTTTTAAACAATTTTTAACGACCAGACACCTAACATTATAACGGTATAAATATTAGACACCTTTTTATGGAAAATAATTTAGGTACTTAAAATTAAAAGAAATATAATTTAGACACTTATTTATATATTAAGAATAACCAAAAAACAGTGCAATGAGAATGAAAAGAAAGAAAAAGGCTACGATAATGATATTTTCGGAAATTTTAAATATATTTTTTATTATTTAATTAGAATAATGACCCCATATAGGATTATTGAAAAAAATGACTCTCAAATCGGCCACGTAAGGCGAACTCGTTTTTTATAGGACGCGAGTTTAAAATTCACTTTTAACAAAACGCGAGTTTCATGTTGAGTAAATTGGTAATAAAGAAAAAAATTAATTTACCACACTTTTTAACATATAATTTGTTTTTAATAGGACAAGAGTTTAAAACTCACTTATTGTAAGACACGAATTTATCTTACGTAAAATGATAAAGGACTATTTTTCTAAATAATCAAACTTGGAGATATTTTTTAATTAATTAAATAAAAAAGATATATTCATTTAAAATTACCGATGTTTTTATGTTTGTCAAGTTGATGGGAGAGACTCTAGACTACCTCCGCCATCACAATCACCACCGGCGTGTGGATGCCATACTTCCCCCACTTGCATTTTCACATCATTAAATTTAAGGTAAAATACTTAAATCATCACTCAATTTTATTCTTCGATTTATTTTGGTCACTAAACTTTTAAAATATTCAATTTACTCGTTAAACTTTATTTTATAACTTATTTTAATCACTCTAAATTATTTTATTAATATTTTGGTATGACATGATATATTTTATTATTATTAAATATAAAAAATAATTTAAAATAAAATAAATTATTATTAATATTTAATTATAAAAATATTCTTTTCCCGCCAACATTTCATCCCTGCTTATACTCCATTCTCCTTCCGCCGCCTCCCACCGTCAACACCTCTTCCTCATCGGCGTTCCGGCTATTAGAACCAAACTATAATAGATGTAAAATTTAAACCCATGATCTATCATGTCAAATTATAAAGAACAATAAATTGAATGCAGAAGCGTATTTGAATTAATCGATATAAAACCTTGAATCTTGATGTTGAAAGACTAAATCTTTGGTATTGATCTTCCAAGAAGATAAGTTTTCTCTTGACGTAAAACTCTCTGACGGGGAAGGAGAGAAAAACAAGTTAACCTATTTCTTGGGGACCACTACCTTTTTATATAGTTGAATTAATAAATCAACTATTAAGTATTTACAACTCTGCCCCTCATTGAATTATAAATACATCTTATGGTATCTACACTTTTATTTCTATGACACTTTAATACCTATGACACGACTAACATAATTGGTCACTTAATTTTGTGTCATACTTTACAATAGCATCATACATTTTACATATGTTCCCACATTTGCGGATTTTAATCCAACAATCTCCTACATGGGCAACATATGTTTCCTAATAAATGTACAACCTTATTAGCTCAAAATTGCTATTATATAATAGGTATTCTATAACAATATCGTCCATCAACTATATACATATAGAACCAAAGCAGCCATTGTCATATAAATCATGACAAGACCCATCAATGATCACGTATACAAATATAGTCAAATGACATAGATCAATCATGGATGTGTAGCATGGAAAATTACATGCAATGTGAACCAAACATGTCTATTTTCAACTGGTCCTCCTAAACCTTAGTGAGATCAAACTTTACTGAATTCAGAGTGTACATAAACCAAAAGAACTTTATTTCTGTAGAAAATAATCTTAAAATATCCTTAAACTAAAGTAACCGAAATTGAGTCTAAACCGAATGAGCATTTTTTTTAAATTACAAACTCCCACTAAAACCGAATATCCTTAAATATAACACCCACATGAGTAGTGTGCTCATGAAAGACCTAGGATAATAATTTCTTAATAAGCGCGCAATTATGGAGTTTGTACCAGCATGCTCTATAGACACACAACACTCTGAATTTTCTTTAACAACTAGGAACTTAATATTTATGTGCTTCAAATTTAAAGAGTTCCTATTGTTTATAGAATAAATGAATGCATATTTATTGTCACAAAATAACCGAACTGGTCTTTCTATGCAATCTATATAATTAGCAGCCCATGTGACAAAATTCTTTTGCATTAATATTCTAATAGAATCGAAGTCTGTAAACTTGATGATCTCTAACTTACCAGAACTTCAATATGTAAGCATGTAATTTTTTTTGTTCTCTAAAGATATTTCATAACCCTATTGGCTGCTATTCAATGGTCCATAATATGATTGCTTAAATATCTAACATTACAACAATGTACGCAATATCCGAACACATACATACTTGAGCATAAATTAGATTCTCAATAGCTTATGCATATGGAATATTTTGTATTTTCTAAATTTCAAGGTTACTTTGAGGGCATTGTGTAAGACTAAATTTGTCTTCTTTAGCAATATGAGTATCACTTGGTTTACTCTCACTGAACTTGTAGTATATACAATTGTCAACCAAATTTATCTCAAAGCCGAATGAGATAATCAATATGAAATTTATAATTTCATTAATGAGAGTTATACTTAAGCTCATAGATGAATTTATTTAATTTAAATATCATTGATTTTGTATCGTTAGACACAAATCTATGATTGTACCATATAATTCGTTTCTTCAATGTCGCCATTTAAAAACACAAGCTTAACATTCATCTTATGTAGCTCAAGATTAAAATAAGCAACAAGCATCAAGATTATCTTGAAAGAGTCTTTCAATGAAACTTGAGATAAAGTCTCCACAAAATCAATGTCTTCTTTTAGAGTATATCCTTTAGATACAAGACATGCATTATACTTGCCCACATTATCATTTGCATCCCTCTTGGTTTTAAATATCCATTTACAACCAATTGGTTTGCACCTTCAGGTAATGAGACAAGTTCCTAAACTTTATTGTCTTGTATAAAATTATACTCTTCTTGAATGACATCAATCCACTTTTGAGAGTTAAAACTTTTATAATCTGATAAAAAATGATTGAATCATTTTCTATCATTCCATTTTCCTTATTTTCTTGAAGAAATACAAAGTAATAATCTAGAATAGTATTTCTCCTTCTTCTCGTGGATATCTTTAATGATACTTGTTTTTTAAGTTTGTTGAGTTTGTTCTTTTGAAACAATTACCTTATCTTGAATGGGAGTTGTTCAACATTGTTTTGCTGAAGGACTTGATTCACTTCTTGATAATAATAGGTGTGAAAACCTAAACATTGTCAAAAGTGATAGTAGGAATTAAATTATAATTCAATTCTTCCTCAATAGCAATGCATCTAACCTTATTTCTCCCTCCAAACTCAACATCCTAAAAAAGTTATAAATCTCTCCTTAAAATAATCTTAATTTTGGGATCATAAAATTTACAACCCATAGATCACTCAAAATAACCGAAGTAGTTGCTCACTTTTGAAGTTTAATTACTTCACATGTGTCTTAACTTGTTACAAAAAAAAATCAACCATTTGTAACTTATTGTTATTTCTTTTGAGTTGGACCTTAGCAACTTTATTCTTATATTTTTTATTGCCCTTATTCTTAAAGACACTAACCAAATAAGAATTGACCAAATGATTATTTTACACTTATAATGCTTCAACCTTTCTTCCGCTTGAATACAATGAGAAATGAGCCCAAATAGAGTTTATTTCTCCCTTTGACAATTGTAACTTGAATTGGTTAAACAGTATGGGAAGCGGTGCCAAAACCATAAGAACAAACAATTGTTAGAAAGTTCGATCTTATGTGCCTTAAATTTTGAAGCAATATTAAACATTTTCATAATGTACTGTCTCACATTTCCTTGACCCTTATACTTTATAGACATCAAATAAGGCAAGTGATGTCATCTTAACCTTAATGTTTTGGGCAAAACATTTCTTAATTTCGTCAAGGAAACCCTTAATATGAGTAATCTCTTTATATTTTTTACTCCCAAAGACTTATAGAATGTTATTCATTATAATCATTAGACTTGTGCGATTTGAACAATCTCACCTCTTAAAATCTCTTTTTGGGTGCTTACCGCGGTGAAATGTGCAAGTTATTCTTCCCTTAGTGCAAAGTCTATGTTCATGCAACCTAATACTATATGTAAGTGTCTTTTCTATTCCTTGAAACTTGTTTCACTAAACATTAGTGTAGAATGTATTTAACAGATATTATGACAGCAAAGATAGATTACCTAAATATAGAACAAAAATAAGTAAATAAAATAAAAACAAGCTCACATAAATATTTATGAGTAAACAAATAAATTCAAAATAATGGCTAGTTCCCCTCAAGATACCAAGCACAACATTAATATCAAGTCTTTGGACAATAATATTAACTGTAAGCGGTACTCTTGTTGTAGCAATCAAATATTGACAATAAATTATGTCAAACAATAGATTAATCTTTGGACTAACGTATTGCTCACATAAAATACCTTATAATTGTCACACATTTATCGCCACAGTTGTCGTTGTAATTCTGCCAAATATTAACTTTCCTTTGGGCCAATTAATAAACGCATGAATTACTAAAACTCATAATCATCTTAATATTTTAAATAAACTAATCTACACAAAGCGTTACTTTGATGACATTATGTTTCAATTATTCCATTAAAATATTTAGACATCTGAAGCCAAAATATGAATTTAATTGTTTCAAAATATTTGTCTTAATTTTATCTTTCAATCAAATTAAAAGATAATCAAAATAATAATAAATTTGAATAAAGGTAAACCTCAGATCAAGATACCAGACACTTCATTAATATTTTATCTTTGGACAAAACATTAACTTGCAAGTGATATCTTGGTACTGTAATCAAACATTGATAATAAGAACATGTCAAACAGAAATCTTCCTTTGGGCCGATTTATTGGTCACATATAAAACTGAATAATTATCACATGTTTATTACTACAGTTGCACATGTAATAATATTAATTATTAACCTTCCTTTGGGCCGATTAATACTAACATAATCCGACTTACATGCACAAAACCTTCTATATATTAAAATAAAATAATCTCTACAATAAAGGTCACTTTGGTGAATTAATGCTTCAATTAATTTATCTTAAAATATATAGTATAAATGCTTCAATTAATTTATCTTAAAATATATAGTATAAATATATCGATATCCAAATTTAAAATTATGTAACAGTCAAAACTGAAATTTATGATAAAACTTAAGTTTTCAAAATAACCCAACATAAGATTGTCTGGATGGGTCTATTCAGAATTCAAAGAATCGAAATTTTCGACTATTTCTCAAAAAAAATGTCTTGAACCTTAAACATGCATTTACTAAAATTTAAGTCGAATTCAAAACATCCAATCTTTAATGATCACATTAAACTTTAATATATTCATATAACCTAATGATCAAAACATAAATTCTTGGCCAAACTGAATAGAATATGAATTTCATAAGATTAATGACATGCTTTCCAAAACCAAAACCAAATGTATATTTCGTAGATAACATTAATGGCATAATTAAGCATAGTATGAAATAAATTTAAGCTAAAGGTTATGTACCAAACTAAACAATATTCAACCCTAATTTATAGGACATAAACCGAATATAAAATTTCGAGAGCTAACTTAATATAAAGTTTTTAAGTCACGATAAATTTACCATGACAAAGCCGAAGTCAAACTTTTTTCCCTTAATTACTTACGATAAAAACTAAAATTTTGGTCAAACCAAATTAAATATATATTTTAAATAAAATATATATTTTATAACTTTAATTACTGTATGTGATTACTAAACAAGCAAAAACAATAAAATTAAAGGCAATTTCATATGATGGTAATCTTAATAATTCTGAAACATGATACGTCAACATTGAAATTCAATTCCCATTAACACGATTTATAGAAACAACACAAAAACATGACTGCGTTGAATTTCTAAACCAAATTCATGATTAACTATATATAATTCCTAACATAATCATGCATTGAAATTACACAGAAACACATGATTTAAATCGTGATTGCTATTAACGCCTTTTTTTAATCACCGCAAAAACAATTCAATCGGAAATTGAACCCTAAATTCTAGGTGAAGGCAATTGAAATTGGTGCGGCGCTTAAACAAAAAAAAATTAAAAGTTTACAGTTGTGATCTTCCATGAAAAATTAATCGGTTCTTAATTATCTAACATGACAAGATGCTGATACCACTTATTAGAACCAAACTATAATAGATATAAAATTTAAATCCAGGATCTATCATCTCAAATCATAAAGAACAATAAACTGAATGCGGAAGCGCATATGAATTAATCGATAGAAAACCTTGAATCTTGATGTTGAAAGACTAAATCTTTGGTATTGATATTCCAATAAGATATGTTTTCTCTTGAAGTAAAACTCTCTTACAGGTAAGGACGTAAAACTCTCTAACGGGGAATGAGAGAAAAACAAGTTAACTTATTTCTTAAGGACCACTACTTTTTTATATAGTTGAATTAATAAATCAACTATTAAGTATTTACAACTCTGTCCCTCATTGAATTATAAATACATCTTATGGTATCTACACTTTTATTTTCATAACACTTTAATACGTATGACAACTAACATAATTGGTCACATAATTTTGTATCATACTTTTCTATACCTTTCTTTGTTACTGAAACAATCTGAAGGCATCGATGTTACTGAAACAAAATCAAAATCGGTAATTGCAATCAACAAGTGGCAAAATGCTATTGAAGCAAAATATAAACAGGAGGAAATTCAAAGCTTCAACTCCAAAATCCCATCACACATTCAGCAATTTCATCAAAATTAGAAGCAACTTAAGTGCATCAGAAAATGGATTCAATTTAAATCAAGATTTAAATTTCCACAATAAGCTTGATTTGTACAGATGCCATACTGATGTCGTACCTTTCTTTGTGCAGAGGCTTTAATTGCGATAAGCTTCAGAAAATCGAAACTAGGCGTTGACCCATTTGTTGAGTTGACTCGCGGAGAACCCAGTGAAGGCAATTCGTCGCTGGGATTGGATCGAGGATAAGAAAAAAGAGATGGGTTATTATTAGCCTTGCATGAAACTGAGATGGTTCGCCTGAGTTGTAGCCGAGTGAGTGAAGAGACGAAATTGGGTTTAGGAAAGTTGAATCTACCAAGTCGAGAGAGAAAATGAGAGGGATTTTGGAGTTAAAGCTTTGGATTTCCTCCTGTTTATATTTTTTGATGCACTTAATTTGCTTCTGATTTTGATGAAATTGCTGAATGTGTGATGGGATTTTGGAGTTAAAGCTTTGAATTTTCTCCTGTTTATATTTTTGCTTCGACAGCATTTTGCCACTTGTTGATTGCAGTTACTGAGTTTGATTTTGTTTCAGTGACATCGATGCCTTTAGATTGTTTCAGTAACAAAGAAAGGTATGGAAGAAGTAACGCGCCGGAACGTCGTTGAGGAGGAAGTGATGACGGTGGAAGACGGCGGAAGGAGAGTGGGTATAAGCAGGGATAGAATGTTGGCGGGAAAATAATATTTTTATAATTAAATATTAATAAAAATAATTTATTTTTATTTTAAATTAATTTTTTATTTAATAATAATTAAAATATTAATAAAATAATTAAAATAGGTAATGTAAAGTTTAATTAATAAATTAAGTGTTTTAAAAGTTTAATGATCAAAATAAGTCAGAAAGTAAATTTGAGTAATAATTTATATATTTTACCCTTAAATTTAGAAAACGAAAATAGACTGAGAATGATTTATTTTTTGCCAAATAATGAGAATGAAATGGAGGGTAGATTTTATCAAAAAGAAAAGAAAATGGAGCCTGCTTGGTTTCTACTTTCCTTCTCCCGAATCGAAAACCCCTAAACTTTCAGTGTTTTAAGTGAAAGATGAACAAACTGTTAAAACTGAGTATTTTAACTTGAAGTGGGGGCAGCACCTCTTTGTCTCTGAGACAGTGAGTCTAACTCACTGGGTTGGAGGACCCTGGCCACCCATCGTGCACCAGTAGTTTACTGAACCAATCAATAATAAAAAAAGAATTTTTTAAGTCTGTGGTAATAAATTAATGCAGAGAAGAAAAATGGTGATGACGAGGGACGGGGAGAAGTTAAAAACAAAGAGCAACTCGAAGGACTTACTCAAGTGGTAGTGTGGTACACACTCGGAAAGCAACCATTTTTATTTTCATTTGACCACTTGAAGGCTGAAGCAAAGAAAATCTGAATTCACTTGTTTATTATTTTAGTACTCGTTTATTAAAAGTATGATGGATTGCATCAGCAAGGCAGATTATTCAATATTAGTTGGTGGGTGTTGTTGTTCTCCAGCGCTGGGCTTCAAAAAAGTTGACTTTGCACCCAGAATCTCAAGGCCCAAAGGCAGAGCATTTTGTTCATTCACGGCTGACGTGTTTTCAATGGCGGAATCTTCAATATAACCCCAGAGAATCATTTTGCTCCTAATTCATTTTCTTCCCAAAAGCTCTTTTCTTGGGGAGTTTTTGAACAAGCTTTTTGGGTAGATCTTCTTTTCTCTTTGTCTGCTGCTGCTCCACGTTTCTTGTTCCTGCTTCTTCAGACAGGTCTTCCCCTTTCAGCTACTATTTCAACTTTCAAGAGAAAAATAAATATAAACATTTTTTTATATGGTGGTGTTGTATCCCGTTTGAGATTTGGGGTATCTTCAAGATCTCCGCATATTACCTATACAAACATCGTGAGTTGCTGCCTTTTGTCTTTTTGTCTTTTTTTTTGAAGAAACTTAAATCCCTTGGTTTTAATGGTTAATATGTTGGGTTGTATTATTCCATAACCCAGGTTACTTAGCTCTGATAATATGGATTATGATGAAAAAGAATACCTTTTTTTCTGTATATCAGCTGACCTGCTGGGAATAATAATATGTGGGAAAAGTGGGGGATTTATCCTTTTGATTGATTCTCTGTCTTACTTTCTTGGCTGCTGATTTGTATTTGTTTATGGAGTTGATTGATGTTAGATGCTGAACAGCTAAAAGAGAAGCCTAATCTTTATATGACAGACATTGATTATTACTTATCCTTTGCCTTAATCTTTTGCTGTTTCATGTTTCTGGAAATTTCATTGTTCTTATGATCTTTTTCCCAAGTTGGTGTTCCTCAAGTATTTTATCTGTCTCATATTTGGTCAATCTATTATCAACATATTATCTGGTGAAGACTTGGAATTGATTGTTGAAGTTCGAATTTATAGTTGAAGTGTTGAACATTAGGCCATCCCGGGGGGATCTTTGTGCAATGGAGGATACCATTTTCTCACCAGGTGCCAGCGGACTGCCGGATTCGGCAATGGACTTCGACTACATGGATGAATTGTTGTTGGATGGATGCTGGTTGGAGACAACACCAGGATCTGATTTTGTTGATCCTACTTTATCCTTTTCGAATCATTTCTTTGATCCTTCATTTACATGGCCGACTTCGGAGTCTAATGCCAGAGATTCGGGTGGTGGTCTCTCTCAAGTACATAACCTTGGAGAGCATCAAAGATCATTGTTTCCTGGAAGTTCACATATGAATGAAGCTCAAGCTGAAGGTTTGTTCACTCCTCAGTTTAGCCAAGGTCACAGTCTACATACTGATTGCATAACTGACGGTTCTGAGTCGAGCCGAAGGTGGTGGATTGGACCGAGAACTAATCCAGGTCCAACAACTTCTGTTATGCAGAGGTTAATTCAAGCACTTGATTATATTAAAGCTTCTGCGAAAGAAAAAGATGTCCTTGTACAACTATGGTTGCCTGTAAATAGAGGAGGTAGACGCTTTCTAACTACCAGTGAGCAACCCTTTTCAATCAATCCAGACAGCCAAAAGCTGGCAAGTTATAGGAACATATCTGTTAAATATCATTTTCCAGCAGAGGAGGATTCAAAGGACACTGCAGGATTGCCTGGTCGGGTTTTCTTGAGTAAGGTTCCGGAGTGGACTCCTGATGTTCGACTCTTTAAAAGCAACGAATTTCCAAGAGTGGATGATGCTCAACGACATGATGTCCGCGGAACCTTTGCCCTTCCTGTTTTCGAACAAAGTAGTGGAACTTGCTTGGGTGTTATTGAAGTTGTGATGACAACCGATAAAATCAAGATTCAGCCTGAGCTCGAAAGTGTTTGCAAAGCATTAGAGGTCCTTTTCCTTTTACCTATTTTTTATGTTTTGTTGTGTACTTTGTTCTTGTTCATCGAAATTTATGTTAAAACCAGAAAACTGTTAATGAATATTAATTTAGCTTTGTTGCAAGTGATGATAAATGAATAAAATGATTACTGCAATGATTAATCTCCATCATGCGATTTACGACGAAATTCTTGAATGAACTTTTCTTTTTCTGCTTGAAAACTTGTTGACTTTTTAGTGCTCGTCTCGTTTCGTAAGCTGCTGTGAATAGCGTTGTGCTTATAGTTGCATTTTAGAGAATGCAGTTCGAAGTCCTGAAATGTTCCTTATCCTGTTTTTATTTGCAAGCAGGCCGTCAACCTTAGGAGTTCTATAGCTTCTAGCACTCGAAGCATAAAGGTAAGTTGTCACAATTACGGAATACGTTTAATTGCTAAGAGTTCTAAACTTGTTCTTGCACTTACGGATTAGATTTATGTTTTATCAGGCTTACGATAATTGCTACGAAGCTGCCTTACCCGAGATCAAAGAACTTTTAAGGTGTGCTTGTGAGACACACGGATTACCCCTAGCTCAGGTTTGGGTTTCTTGTATCCAGCAAGGTAAAGATGGTTGCCGTCATTCCACCGAGAACTATGTTCATTGCGTGTCTACAGTGGATGATGCTTGCTGTGTTGCTGATTCTAGTATCCGGGGGTTTCACGAGGCTTGTTCTGAGCATCACTTGTTAAAAGGTCAGGGTATTGTTGGGAGAGCATTTATAACTAACCAGCCGTGCTTCTGGCCTGACATAACTTCCTTTAAGAAGACCGAATATCCTCTTGCTCACCATGCAGTGATGTTTAAGTTAAGTGCTGCTGTTGCGATACGTTTCAGATGCATTCACACCGGCAAAGCGGACTTTGTGTTGGAGTTCTTTTTACCCGTGGATTGCAGAGATCCCGAGGGGCAAATGAAGATGCTTAATTCACTATCCATCATTATACAGCAAGTATGCCGTAGCTTACGGGTTGTAACTGATGAGGAGCTAAAGGAAGAAACCGATGCGGCAGTTAGTGAAGTAGTAACCCCTTCGGATGGCATATCTATTATAGAAGAGTTATCGAAAGAGCAGTACACTCATCGTTCACAGAAGTTTTCTCAAGAAAGTTCATCTTGCCTCACTAAGGTCCAACAGAGTTGTGACACTGCCTTGATACTTGAAAAAGAAAAGCCAAGGGCGATGTTCGATGAAAAATTTTCTGATGTGAAGCTTCATCAAGAACATATTAGCCTAAGAGAAAGTGTCAAATGCGAAGATTCCGCTTTTAATGAGATTAGCTTTTCGAGTGTGGCTATGGGAAAAACAGGAGAGAAGGGGCGGAGCAAGACAGAAAAAACAATCACTTTGCAAGTTCTCCGCCAATATTTTGCTGGAAGCCTAAAAGATGCAGCAAAAAGCCTTGGCAGTAAGTATTATTCCGTAACGCTAAAGTATATTCGGTTTATCAGCTGAATGTGTTTCAGAAAGTATCCTTGTTTTATAGCACCATATGTAATGAAGATAAACGTATATTGTTCTCTAATTTTTCCTTGTAATTTGATGACTGTAACGTATATTGTTCTCTAATTTTTCCTTGTAATTTGATGACTGTTTCATGTTTTCCTTCAATTTTCAGTGTGTCCCACAACCTTGAAAAGAATCTGTAGGCAACATGGAATAAAACGTTGGCCATCTCGAAAAATCAAGAAAGTTGGACACTCCTTGCAGAAACTCCAACACGTGATCGACTCGGTACAAGGTGCCTCTGGTGCTTTTCATATTAGTAACTTCTATGCAACTTTTCCTGAGTTGGCGTCTCCAAAATTGCTAGGAAACAGCCCACTATCTACCTCACCGTGGACGGATAAGCAAAAGCCTGAGGATGGTAATTTCGTGTCCCAAGTTGCTACTTCAAATTTACCTTCCTCGTGTAGTCAGAGTTCCAGTTCAAGTCAATGCTTGTCGAGTGGAACAAATCAACCTTCAAACTTTACCATGTCTGGTAACGAAGAGCTTATAATTGGAGACAGCTCCGGGAACAGTGAGCTGAAAAGGTTGAATAGTGATGTAGAGTTGCATGCCTTAAATCAAGAACAGAAGCTGTTCCCGAGATCCCAGAGCCTTATATCTCTTGAGGAACAGGTTAACCTTGACAATCTTCAACCGATATCGAAGACTCCTAGCCAAATCACTCGAGATTTAGAAGCTCCAAGTGTAAAGGTCACTTATGGAGATGAGAAGATCCGGTTCCGCATGCAGAGCAAATGGCGGTTTAAAGATTTATTGCATGAAATTGCAAAACGGTTTAACATAGACGATATAACTAGACTTGATCTAAGGTACATGGATGATGAGTCCGAGTGGGTGTTATTAACATGCGACGACGATTTGGAGGAGTGCATCGATATATGTGGGTCATCACAGGGCAACACGATTAAACTCTCATTGCAAGTCTCTCATCATCATTTGGACCAGTTTTCGGGCACTGGTCCTTGACGAAGATCTAGAGCAGTGGTATTATAACATGGTACTATGTGAATGGATTCTCTCTTTGATTCAGAGTTGGCTCTTGTCTCGCTTGTATCCATGACATTACTTCGACGTTTCCGAGAGCAGAAACCCTAATGCTCCTCAGATACAGTGATGCAGTACAAACCAGTGCACTTTCGAAGGAGTTCGTTGAAAAGGAGTAATGATGAATTTCCGAGGACATACTCGTGACAACATTCGACGTAGAAGTGAAGTCGATACACTTGTTCTGGGCGGCCGAAGGTGCTTTCAAGTTTAAAAGCTTCATCCTAAATACCATGAAAGCAACCAATCTGTTACAACTGTGGTAGCTCAGTAGCTGCTGAATGCAGACAGTTTGGAATCTCTCGGTGCTCATTTTCTATTTTCTTCCTTGTCAGAATGAGATCTGCTGTATATTCTTCTAGTCATGGCCAGAGCAGCAAATGCCAAATGCTGACATGTCAAAAAGACTTAAGAGTAATGGTATTAAAGAGGAGATATTTTCCAACAATTTTGATTATCCTGTAAAATATGAATGGATGTATGTATGTATGTATGTATGATGTGTAAGTAAGGTGGTTGCATGGGTCATTGGATACGAGGATATTCTTGTCCGGGGATGGACTGATGGAGGGCCGGAAGAGACGGTTATCCCTGAAAATTTAAAATTCGTATATAATTTATATTTTTTTTAAAAAAAAATTATGTATTTTATATTAAAAATCTATTTTTGTCACACTAAAATGTTTGCTCCTCCTAACATAAAATTTTGCATCCGTCCTTGATTTTGGTTACATTTGTATTACTCCACTTCCAAGGGTGTGATAAAAGCAAGTCTAGTTTGTACTGCAGTTCCTTGGTATATCAAAATTTTAACTTTTGAAGCGAGTTATTAAAGCCTGAAGTTCAAGAAAAATAGAGAGGCTAGAAATTTGATTAAACCAAAGTACAAGATGCATGCAATTTGGTTGCATTTCCCATGAAAGCAGACCTTATTTGCTTAAAATAATAATGATATTCTTGATTTTATATATATTAATAGCCCCCGAATAAAAATTAGATTGAATTTGGGATTTTAATATGAACCCAAGAAAGTGCTGCAAATTCACTAGCCTGTTGCTTTGCCTACACCAAGAGATCAATACTCCAAAGTTTAGGATTGTATACTGCAAACGTGGGAAGACCATCATTCGGCTTTTCTATGGCCAAGAGCTTGTTTGGTGTCTGGGATGAGCATGGTTAACCGAAAAATCAAAATCTAATTCGAATCGAGGAGTTTAGACGGTTTATAGTTCACAAGTTTACGAACCATAGGCCGTAATTACTTGAATTGAACCGAATTTAATTTTTTATTTAATATATAATTATTTTTATAAAGTAAAAATAATTATTTTATACTTAAAATACTATAGATGCATTATTAATTACTCATTCTATTTTTTACTAAAAATTAAGTTTTAATAAATATTTATGAAAAAAACTTTAAAACTTTACCATTTAATGTTTAGAAGTCATAAAATAAAGTTATTTTGTCAAAATAATTTATAAAATTTAAAAAAACAACGTTAACGTGGAAAAATCTAAAACCGAAATTAACCGAACAAAAACCGGTGGTTACTAAATAGATTACCGAAATTGAACCCATATACACCCATACTGGTCTCCATAAAATTATATCATACACCTTTCTCATAACGTTAATTATAACATCCATCGATTAAAATTATTCACTTTACTATTTGATAACTGTAACCTCCTAAATTTGGCCTAATTTCTTAAGTCGAAACTTAGGTGTTAAGTTTGAGAAAACTTGTCCCTCAAGTAAAACATTAGGTTTAGAAATTCAAATTTCAATTTAAATATAAATAATAAATCCTCAAATTATAACATTTAAATAAAAACGTCGTCGTTTAGCAAGATTCCAAAAGTCAACATAAATGCATAAGTATTTCAAATAATAAATGTCAAACCAAAAGTCCCAAATAATTATAAAGTCCTAAACACAAAATATCCGAAATAATAATAATAATAATAATAATAATAATAAATATCCCAAATGTTATGAAATGTTCCGATTTATATTTTTCGAATCTGAGTGTATATCCGATCTATTA
This sequence comes from Hibiscus mutabilis, assembly GCA_019671005.1. NCBI lineage: Eukaryota > Viridiplantae > Streptophyta > Magnoliopsida > Malvales > Malvaceae > Hibiscus > Hibiscus mutabilis. Next base: position 61,674 of record JAGYYJ010001182.1, on the reverse strand, counting down.
ATTTATTCCGAGCGTATACAATATAAGTCCGACATTATTTTAGTCCGATTCAGATATTCGATGCGTGTCGTGCCATCATACAAAACATATCATAATTTACAGAACAAACAGTTAATCACATGTACAACAAACACGCATAACACAGAGCACATAAGAGATATAGCACATGAAGAGACACACCTTATACAGCTAAATAACTCAACGTCGAGAGTGACGTCTCCCACGCTCAGCTCTAGTATTCGGTCGGATAGAGTCAACACCTACGAGGTCAACAAAGTATAAATATTTACTACTACAATGCCACACTAACACAACCACTAAAACGAAACCATACTCACGTGCAGAACCCGCAGGCTGTGCAGAAAGAGGTTGAACAGGTGGAGGATGAGAAAGATTCTTAGGCTCCGAGTTAACATCACCTGAACACAATTATATCCGATTAGATTTTGAAATTCAAAATCCTCGAAATACAGACTATAATTAATTGAAGTTAGCAAAACAGTCTTTCGGGTTCGAATTTGGGAAAACGGGCAGCGGATATGGAATCAGGACGTCGAAAAATATAACGTCAACTTGGGTCAGAAAAAGTCAAACACTGACATCATCCAAAAAGTCAACATTGGCGTCATCCAAAAAGTCAACGCTGGCGTCAACTCGGGTTGGATCGGGTCGGTCAACGGGTTGGGTTAGTCAACGGGTCGGGTCAAGTCTAGCCGGTTCGGTTTAAGGCTACCGGTTCGGTTTGGATTATTGGTTTGGCTCGGTCCGGGCTTGTCTTCCTTCATGGGCTCTCCATAGAAACTTGGGTTAAGCCCAAGCTCACCCAACACTCACCCTCACACACACACATGCCCGAACACTCTTCTTCCCCCCTTTGGCAAACTGGTAACCTAGGGTTCACTAACCCTTGACGGTGCCGCTAGGGTTTCAGACCTCAAACAGTGGCAGCCACAAAGACTACGGTGGCAGCGGCTCACCGGAACATCCCATAACACAAGATTTCCAAAATAAAACCAAACTAATCAGGTTTGAGGCTTACCCACATACACAGGTTCGACCAAAACACCGAAGAGCACGGCGGCGGAAAAGAGGAAAAGACGGTGGCTTTCTATTATTTTCGAGCTGATGTCAACCGACAATGGAAGGTTGATAGATGGGTTTTGATCGTAACGAGAAGGGAAGCACGGTGACGGTTTTGGCTCGTCGAACGGAAGATGCTAGAGGCTTGATCGGAAAACGACAAGGGAAGGCTAAGGGGTGGTGGTTATTTGAAGAGAGAAAGGAAAGAATTGGGGCGACAACTTCTCAAAAATAAGGAAAAAGAGGCTGTTATGGTTCATAATAGGGTATAAATACCCTTGCCAAAATGGGTAAATCACAACAAAAGGTCCCCTAACTTTACCACATTACACCTGAGCCACAAAAGTTCCGAATTTCACATTTCGGTCACCAAAATTCAATTAGAAATTTAGATTAAAATTCCCAAAAATTAGGGTTTTCAAATGGGGGAAAATCGGGGTGTTACAACTCTCCCTACCTTAAAAGAAATTTCAGCCTCGAAATTTACCTGGATTAAAGAGATGTGGATACTGAGCTTTGACAACAACCTTGGGCTCCCACGTAGCCTCATCATGACCACGATTGCGACACAAGACCTTAACCATCTTAATGGTCTTCCTCCGAAGAACTTTTTTGTCCTGAGCAGGAATCTCAACTGGCTCCTCCTCAAAACGCAAGTCGGGACGAATCTAAATCTTCTCCACATGAATAATGTGAGACGGGTCAACATGATAGCGTCTCAACACAGAGACATGGAAGACATCATGAATACGATTAAGCTCAGGTGGTAACTCAAGCTGATAGGCAACTGGTCCAACTCGCCGAATAATCCGATAAGGGCGGCCAATAAAACGAGGACTCAGCTTGCCTTTCTAACCGAAACGAAGTACCTTCCTCCACGGAGATACTTTCAAGAAAACTTTATCTCCCACATCGAACTCAAAATCTTGACGTCTCAAATCGGCATAAGACTTTTGTCTGTCAAGAGCAGCCTTAAGCCGATCCCGAATCAATTTAACATTTTGCTAAGCCTCATGAACAATATCCAGTCCTAAGAATCTGTGCTCATTAAGCTCGGTCCAACCAATAGGTGTACAACACTTACGCCCATACAGAGCCTCATACGGTGCTATCTTGATACTAGCATGATAACTATTATTGTAGGAGAACTCTGCAAGCGGTAAGAAATCTTTCCAACTGCCACTATAATCCACAACGCATCCTCTCAACATATCATCAAGAATCTGGATTACCCGCTCAGACTGGCCATCGGTCTGCGGATGATAAGCAGTACTAAAGTTTAACTGAATACCCAAAGCAGTGTGAAGCGACCTCCAGAACTTCGTTGTGAACATTGGGTCCTGATCAGAAATGATAGACAAAGGTACCCCATGAAGTCTGACAATCTTCGAGATGTAGAGCTTAGCTAACCTACTCAAGTAATAGTTAACTCAAACATGAATAAAGTGTGCGGACTTAGTCAGCCGATCAATAATAACCTAGATAGAGTCTTTCTCTGAGGGAGTCAAAGGAAGACCACTGACAAAATCCATCGTCACACGCTCCTATTTCCACTGAGGATCTCAATATGCTGAAGTAACCCAGACGGACGCTGATGCTCTGCTTTTACCTTCTAACACGTCAAATATTTCGACACAAACCCAACAATATCCCTTTTCAGGCCCTTCCACTAGTATCTTTCACGAAGATTCTTGTACATCTTGTCCCCACCGGGATGCATAGAGTAGGGATTGTCATGGGCTTCACGAAGAATTACCTGCTTCAGGCCAGAATTCCTCAGAATGTAATACCAACCCCGAAAACACATAACACCATCTTGATCGATCGAATAATCCTGATATGTCCCCTCTTCAACATCTCTTATGCTGTGCATCAAGAACAGATCACTAGCTGCTTAGCTCGTATATCAGAAATCAAGGTAGGAATAACTCGAAGTTCTGCCAAAAGACTACCATCCTCATATAAACTCATCCGAGCAAATAGGGCTCTCAAATATGAAATGGCATTACGACTCAAGGCATCAACAATAACATTGGGCTTGCCTGGATGATATTCAATTTCGCAGTCATAGTCTTTAAGAAGCTCTAACCAACGGCGTTGTCTCAGGTTTAACTTATTTTGAGTAAGAAGATATTTCAGACTCTTATGGTCCATGAAGATATAACACTTCTCTCCATAGAGATAGTGTCTCCAGGTCTTGAGAGCGAAGATCACAGCAGCAAGCTCAAGGTCATAGGTAGGGTAGTTGTACTCATGCGGTTTTAGCTGCCAGGGCGCATAGGCTACTACCTTTCTGTATCATAACACACCCCAATCCGGTGTGAGAAGCGTCACTGTAAACGGTGTAAGCCTTCCTAAGCTCTGGCTGAATTAGGACCGGTGCTTCAGTCAACACGGTCTTAAGCTTTTCAAAACTAGTCTGCTGAGCCTCAGACCAAACAAAAGGAACATTCTTCCTCAGGAGTTTAGTCAACGGAGCTGCGATGATCGAGAAACCCTCAATAAACCTCCGATAATAGCCGGCTAAACCCAAGAAACTTCGGATCTTAAGAACATTCTTGGGTTGCTTTCAACTCATAATAGCCTCAATCTTCTTTGGATCAACCCGAATACCCTCAGCAGAAACAATATGACCCAAAAACATCACCTCTGAAAGCCATAATTCACATTTATTAAATTTTGCATACAACTGTTTCTCCCTTAGAGTCTGTAAAACAATCCAGAGATGTTCCTCATGCTCATCCTTCGATTTAGAGTATACCAGAATATCATCTATAAAGACTACGACAAACTGATCGAGATAGGGTTAAAACACTCTATTTATCATGTCCATAAAGACGACAAGAGTGTTAGTCAACCCAAAAGGCATCACGAGGAACTCGTAATGACCGTAACGTGTCCGAAAAGCTGTTTTAAAAAAAATCAGAATCCTTAACCTTGAGTTGGTAATAACCAGATCTTAGGTCTATCTTAAAAAACATCGTAGCTTCCCAGAACTGATCGAAGAGATCGTCAATACGAGGAAGGGGATACTTGTTTTTGATTGTTAGCTTATTCAACTTTCGATAGTCAATGCACAACCGAAGTGTCCCATCATTCTTCTTGACAAAAAGAATAGGCGCTCCCCACGGGGAAACACTGGGTCAGATAAATCCCATGTCTAGCAGTTCTTGCAACTGTACTTTCAATTCCTTAAGCTACTTCGGTGTCATCCGGTAAGGTGCCATAGACACAGGAGCTGTGCCCGTATAAACTTCAATACCAAACTCAATCTCATCACGCTTAGGCAGAACACCAGACAATTTTTTCGGGAATACATCAGGAAAGTCTCTCACAACCCGGATTTTATCCATATCAGAGTCAGACTGTCTCAGATCAAAAATATATGCAAGGGACCACTTCTTGATCATCTTTTCGGCTTTAAGGGTCAATACTACATTAGATAGAAAACCCTGACGTTCTCCTACAAGAGTTATCTCCTTACCATCATAATTTTTTAGGGTTGCCCTCTTCTTTTCACAATCCAAATTGACTCAGTGAGCAGACAACCACTCCATGCTAATAATAAGGTCAAACTCGCTAAAGGGTAACTCCATCAGATTAGCCGAAAAGATTTCCCCTTGAATCTCAAGAGGACAATTTCTATACACCCTAGAGATAGCAACATGATTTTCTACCGGACTATGCACAATAACAACATTAGCAACATCTTCAACAGGAATTTTAAGCCCATCAGATACAAAACTCGCAATATACGAATGAGTAGAACCATTATCCAATAATGCAAAGTAAGAGATAGAATGGATAGAAAAAGTACCAGCAATAACGTCTGGCTCATCTTGATCCTCTTGACTCCTGGTAGCATAGACCAACCCAGGCTGTCTCGCCCTTGAACCAGCTGATCCTCTACTCTGAGCAGGCTTACCCCTACCAGTAGTACCCGAAACAGCATATCAACCATGACCTCTCCCTCTGCTAGGAGTCTGAACAGATGCCTGAGACTGGCTCAGAATATAGGCAGATGAATGTGTCACTGGATAATCTCTGAAGAGATGCTCAAAGGAACCGTATCAGAAACAAGCCCCATTTTGCCTCCTACACTTGCATGGATGCCATTTCTTGCAGAAAGAACATTGTGGCACCCCACGAGAGTTAGTCGAACATCCAACACTAGCGGTTGAAACAGTAGATGTCACTGGTCTAGCCCTAGAGTAACTCTGATGGTCATACTCATCTCTAGTCCTCTTCCTTGACTGATTCCCCTGATTGTGTTGAACTGATGTGGTCGACTGCCTCCTAGCCCGATCATTACCCTTAGACTCTTATTGTTTCTTCATTAACTCAATCAGCTCAGCAGTCTTGGCCCGTTGAGTGATCTCCTTATACTCCTTATCCTGATGCAAGGCAACCCCGATCTTGATAGAAAAATGCAGCCCTCTTAGAAACCAGTCACACTTCTCATTTTCTGTAGTAACCAGCCCTAGAACATACTGGAGAAGTCTCAAAAACTCAATCTCATAATCATTAACGCTCATATCAATCTGCTCCAGATTCATAAATTCGTCTCGGCACTTAGCTAGATACTCAGGTCCGACATACCGGTCTTGAAATGACTGTCTGAAAAACTCTCATGTAATCTGACTGGCTGGAACAACTTTTTCCTCTGTTTCCTAACAGTTCTGGACCTCACCCTGCAGTAATGATACAACAGCTCTCAGTTTTTGGTCGGCAGGATACTCCATCTCGACAAATAAACGCTAAAGTTTCTTCAGCCAATACTCTGTATCAGCCAGGTTTGTACCCAACTTGCCATCAAACATGGTCATCCCAGCAACTAAAAACTCGGTAGAAATAGGTTTCCTCACTCCTTCAGACTGACAGAGGTAACAAAGCAACTCCCTCTGTACTATAACTGAATCAATGCCCACTGTCTCACTATCCTCAGAATCACGTGGATCAACACTCTACGTCTACTGACCAGGTGCTGTATTCTGAGCTCCCGTTTGATTCCCAGGTTGATCATCTTCATCAACATCGTGTACCTCCTTCTGATTCTGCGGCAGATCCACAGGAGGCAGAGCATCACTCTCAACAGCAGCAGAATGACCTCGGCCACGGCCTCAGCAACAAGCACGTCCGGCCGCCAATCTAGTACTCCTACGATGTGGCATAGTAGTCTATCACAAAGAAGATAATCCTAAGTTAGAGTTGGTACTTTGAGTTTATATTCAAAATAAACTTAATCTTTAAAAATATCATATTTATTAGAAATTCTCGTTTTGCCCAAAAATATTTAGTATGCATGCAAAATCATTTTTGGTTAAAAAATTTCATTCGAGCCACACAGTCTAAGGGTTGAACCTAGGCTCTGATATACCACTAAATGTAACCTCCTAAATTTGACCTAATTTCTTAAGTCGAAACTTAGGTGTTAAGTTTGAGAAAACTTGCCCCTCAAGTAAAACATTAGGTTTAGAAATTCAAATTTCAAATTTAAATATAAATAATAAATCCTCAAATCATAACATTTAAATAAAAACATCGTCGTTTAGCAAAATTCCAAAAGTCAACATAAATGCATAAGTATTTCAAATAATAAATGTCAAACCAAAAGTTCTAAATAATTATAAACTCTCAAATACAAAATATCTGAAATAATAATAATAATAATAAAATTTATTGTCCGAATAATCATACTGAAATAAAAGATGTGGTCTAACGAAACGAAATCCTCCAAGTACTGTACGTCTAAACCTGAGTATCTGAAAAAGGAACTAAGAGGGAGTAAGCTATGAAGCTTAGTGTGTCTCTAAGGTGCAGAAACAAACATATAACAAAAATTCGAACATCAAACATAATTCAACAGTCATGTCCAAAAGTGTGAAACAAATATCATAAATGTAATGTCATGCACACATCTCCATACACCGTCCGAAGAGTGAGGTTCCCCAGAACCACTCTAACTACATCGTCACCATCCGAAGCGGAACGACCCGAAGGTATAACCACTGATCTGAAGCAGAATTCAGCCCGAAGGGTGAACCCACTGAACTTTCTCGTACAATTTCTCAACCCAAATGTTATGAAATGTTCCGATTTATATTTTTTGAATTCGTGTGTATATCCGATCTATTAATTTATTTCGAGCGTATACAATATAAGTTCGATATTATTTTAGTCTGATTCAGATATCCAATGTGTGTCATGCCATCATACAAAACATATCATAATTTACAGAACAAACAGTCAATCACATGTACAACAAACACGCATAACACAGTCAATCACATGTACAACACACCTTAGACAACTAAATAACTCAACATCGAGAGTGACGTCTCCCACACCCAGCTCTAGTATTCGGTCGGATAGAGTCAACACCTACGAGGTCAACAAAGTATAATTATTTATTACTACTATGCCACACTAACACAACCACTAAAATAAAACCATACTCATGTGCAGAACCCGCAGGTTATGCAGAAGGAGGTCGAACATGTGGAGGAGGAGGAAGATTCTCAGGCTCCGAGTCAACGTCACATGAACACAATTATATCTGATTAGATTCTGATATTCAAAATCCTCTAAATACAGACTATAATTAATTGAAGATAGCGAAGCAGTCTTTCGGGTTCGAATTTGGAAAAACGGGCAGCGGATATGAAATCAGGACGTCGAAAAACATAAAGTCAATTTGGGTTAGAAAAAGTAAACACTGACGTCATCAAAAAGTCAACTCTGACGTCAGTTCGGGTCGGGTCGGTCAACGGATCGAGTTGGTCAACGTGTCGGGTCGGGTTGGTCAACGGGTCAGGTCGGGTCAACATGTCAACGGGTCGGTTCACTCGGTCCAGCCGGTTTGGTTCGGATTATTGGTTTGGCTCGGTCAGGGCTTGTCTTCCTTCATGGGCTCTCCATAGAAACTTGGGTTAAGCCCAAGCTCACCCAACACTCACCCTCACACACACACAGGCTCGAACACCATTCTTCCCCCCTTTGGCAAACTGGTAACCTAGGGTTCACTAACCCTTGACGGTGCGGCTAGGGTTTCAGACCCCAAACGGTGGCAGCCACAAAGACGACGACGGCAGCGGCTCACCGAAACATCCCACAACACAAGGTTTCCAAAATAAAACCAAACTAATTAGGTTTGAGGCTTACCCATACGCACAGGTTCGACTAAAACACCGAAGAGCACGGCGGAGGAAAAGTGGAAAAGACGGTGGCTTTCTATCGTTTCCGAGCTGATGTCAACCGACAATGGAAGGTTGACAGATGGGTTTCGATCACGACGAGAAGGGAAGCACGGTGACAGTTTCGGTTCGTCGAACGGAAGGTGTTAGAGGCTTGATCAGAGTTTGATCAGAAAATGACAATGGAAGGCTAAGGGGTGATGGTTATTTGTAAAGAGAAAGAAAAGAATTGGGGCGGCAGCTTCTCAAAAATGAGGAAAAGGAGGCTGCTAGGGTTCATAATAGGGTATAAATACCCTTGCCAAAATGGGTAAATCACAACAAAGGGTCCTCCAACTTTACCACATTACACCCGAGCCATTAAAGTTTCAAATTTCACATTTCGGTCACCAAAATTCAATTAAAAATTTAGATTAAAATTCCCAAAAGTTAGGATTTTCAAGTGGGGGAAAAATTGGAGTGTTACAATAACACGATGAAAACCAAGATTTAAAGTTTAAATTATGATATTGTTAACTAAATAAATTAGATCGGGAAGTTCTGATAACAAAATTTTATAATTTTTGATCTAAATTAATAAGCTAACCGACCAAATATCAATTATTATATAATCAAACTGTAACGTTGAAGTAAAAATGGCATGGAGGAAAAATGAGCGGAAATTTACACATAACGACAATCAAATTATTATCATACGAGCCCTGAAACATAAAACCTCTTAAAATCATAGATGAATCTAAACTTTAAAAAATAATCTATTGCTACCTTTATGGAAGACATAAAGTAAAAAAAATGTCCCTCAATGTTTAATTGAATAGTCACTTCGGCCCTTATTTTTTTCTTTTTGAGCAATTCAACCTTCACTGTTTTATTTTGGGTCAAAATAGCCCCTTATGTGGATGAAAACTGTCAGTCAACTGGTGGTAAATGACTTAAAATGACATGACAAACCTATATGGAAGTGCACACTGACATGTCATTATCATATAGACAAATGTGCTGACTTGAAAAAACGTTACATCATTCAAAAAATAATTTTATAAAATTATATAAAATATAAAAGATTTTTTTCTAATGACTTATCATTCTGTCAAGTCATTTCAAACTGTGTACCTTCAGTTTTCTGACAATTTTCATCCGCATGGGGGCCATTTTGACCCAAAATGAAACGTTGAAAGTTAAATTGCTCAAAAAAAGAATAGGAGTCAGAGTGACTATTTAGTCAAACGTTGAGAGTATATTTTAACTTTATGCCTTTGAAATTGTATCGTAAACGTTTCTCATAAGATTAAATTATAGTATCATCAATTAAAATTATCAATTTTATCATTTGGTATGATAGGATGAGATACTACGTCTTTTTAATAAGGTTTAGAGTTCTAATTTTAATTGTGAACAAAATAAATTAGATTGAGAGAATCGTTTCAATAAAAAACCTTTACAGTTTTTGATCCAAGCTAATCGATCAAATAAGTCTGATACCGATAAATATACCGTAAAAGTATAATCAAATTGTATACGGGCCCTTGTTAAAATCAAATTATAATTATATAGACCTAAAGCATAAGTCTCTTAAAATCATGGACAAACTATAATTTGAACATTCTCTTTTTTTTTGTATAAATATATCCTACGTCGGTCCCTTAACGAATTATACACGTTTTTATACACATTCTAAAAGATCATTTTTTATACAATACTTAAACTATTTAATTCAAAATTCACTAATTGATTAAAGATTTTCATATTGTCCCGGTTCCAATAACACCAACCATATGTAACCAACATTAATGTTTCCCTGCTCTGTTCAGAACCTCCAAACTCTGTGGGGGTGTGTAAGAAGGCGACAAGCTCTGATCCACTCTTTCATGTCAGAAAGCACCCCACAATATGGATTATATATATAATTTTTCCCATTTACAAAAAGAAAAGGGAAGTCAATGGAAGCAGAAAACAGAGCTCATGTCCGTACAGAGAAAATCTTTTGGTGCTTTCAATGAGAATGTTCAAAACAAAGTTGACAACCGGTGCTGTTGTTTCCCACACAATGTAACTGACTTGTAGGTTCAGCACTCGGCAGTTCCTGTTACACCATATTAAGAAATGTCGAGCCTTTCGGTACTCGAATACACATATACATTTGCTCGCATATGTACTCGCTTGTCGGTGAATGCTGTGTTCTCTCTGGTACTCGAATACACAAATACATTTGCTCGCATTTGTACTCGCTTGTCGGTGAATGCTGTATTCGATCATGTCCTTCCATGCTCGACGAAGTTAACAACCTATATCTATATGTTTTGTTCAGTTCTTGTGACAATAAGAAAAGAAGAGGTCGTTCTAAATTATGCTGTAATCTGAAATGAAAACGAGTTGCAGCTTACTTGATCAAAGTTTAATGAATGAATTCAAACGGTGGTCGAACCCTTTCTGGAGTTAGATCGGCGAGGGGTGCCTTTGTCTGGTTGCATCGGCAAAGAGTGTGAGCCATTGCGGACCTCGACATTCTGTGATTCGGGAGTCCAATTCTGACTCTGAGAAGCCAAATATTCAAGTGCGACGAGGATGTCGCCGATAAGTGGCCGAAAGTTGGCTTCTTCATTGAGACACATGGCGGTAATTGCAATTGCATAGTTCAAGCAACGGCGAGGATAACATCCTCGAATTAGAGGATCAACAAGTAGGCTAAACTTCTTCTGGTCTTTTAAATATGGACGGGACTGCAACACAATATAATAAATTATATACCAGAGAGAACATAGCAAAATAATAAGTTATAGACATTAGAAGCGAAGAAGAGGGAGGTGAAAAGGATCGGAAAGAAATCAAACCGGATCAAACCATAAATATATAAACGAAGGCTAATTTACCCATGAAACCAAGTTCTGCTCTCCATGCTTCTTAGTAGTATCTATCGCCTTCCGTCCGGTAATCAACTCCAATAGCACCACGCCAAATGAATATATGTCAGATTTAAGAGTTAATTTGCCACTCATGGCATACTCTGGAGCACAATATCCGTATGTTCCCATCACCCTGGTTGAAACATGGGTATTGTCACCCACTGGTCCCAACTTTGCTAAGCCGAAATCCGAGAGTTTAGGGTTGAAATCATTATCCAGCAAAATATTTGCAGACTTCAAGTCACGATAAATGACAGGTGGATTGGCCTTGCAATGTAGATATTCGATTCCTCGAGCAGCACCGACGGCTATCTTTATACGATTGTTCCAACTCAGTGGCTCTTGTCCTTGTTCTAAATCTGTAGAAATTTGATTAGTGGCTTATGAGGAAACATTACAACAATCAGAAGAATTCTCATATGATTAAAAACTACATGGAATTGTACGAATAAAGGCAGTACAAGACCAAGCTTCCAAGTGAGAAGACAAGGTAAAATACATCCCATTTGGGAACAAATTTTAAAAATCTGCATTCTCGAGTGCTACTGTGCTAGGCATATTCGGTAGTGAGAATGATTGTGCGAAGCACAGCCATGTAAAGCACACATTCTAAGGCTATTCTACCAGCTTTAGATGTTATGCACTTGTACTTCAAGACGAATATCGCAATTGGTTGAGGGTAAAAGGCTTGAACAAATTATGGAAGCTTTAGTTTACACATAATTCCCACAAATTAAGGAAAATTTCAGCAAAACAAACATTATTAGTTGATTCGAAATTCTCCTCACGTAGCTCCTAAATCAACAGTAAAACCTCGAATGAGACCTAGAGTTCTGCATTATTAAAGTACAGTACAGTACAAACATAAGGAAGGGCACTATGAAGAGTAGCAAGAAACAGTAGATGATCTTCCATATTCGATGGATCTCTGCATTTAGTATAAATTACCGAAAAGATGATCTTCCAAACTGCCCATAGGCATGTATTCGTAAACCAAGAGCCTCTGATCCCCGGAAGTGCAATAGCCGATCAAAGTAACCAGATTAACATGGTGTAACAAGCTGAGCATAAGAACCTCAACAATGAATTCCTGATAGCCCTGAAGACCGTCGTGATTAAGTTGTTTCACCGCAACAATCTGATCGGTTACAAAAACATATATAATCCAACTCACTTTAAAAACTACCTAATAAGTAAACTATACAGCAGATTCTGGAAATATGCCAAACAGATGCATGAATTTGAAATGAAAAGCAACATCTTTACCTCCTCGGTTTCCAATCGACCTTTGAAAACCCTTCCGAATCCTCCTTCGCCTAGCAAATCGGATTCTCTTAAATTCTTTGTTGCTGTTGCCAACTCTCGGAATGTGAAACTACGTGCTCCATTGCCTTTGGAGCCTTTTCTCTGATCACTTCCTTTCTTATGCTCTGTTACCAAAATTTCAAAAGAAAAAACATAAACTATTGATAATCAAATCCACTGAAAAGAAAAGCGAAGTTTGGGTTTAAATAGCTGTCTGCTATACAGCGGTAGCAGCACCGTCCTAAATCCCAAATCGCTATTTTCTGAAATAGCGGTAACACGGCAACGGAAAACACAGCCGCAACCGCAATTTAAACCCCTCAAATCCTTAACATTACCGTCTAGACTTGCTTTTCTTCTCGTAGCGCAGGAAACTGGTTAGAAAAAAACGAAAAACAATTAAACCCAGAAAAGCAAATTTATACAGAAAAAGAATGAGAGAAGGGGAAATGAAAAAAGAACCAGAAGAATCGGCGGAATGGCTAGAAGTAGTCCGGCTTCCATTGTCAATGTCGATCCTTGAATCTTTAGAACGAGGGTTTAAGCAAGGGAAACAACTCATCTTCTCTCTGCTTACTTCCACAATCAGTGCAATTCAACAACGAAGATTTGAGCTTTGAACACTCACAAGCAAAGCTACCCAGAATTTTTATTAACCAAAATCTCCCGTCGGTTTCCTTGAACCAAATCCGCCTTTCTACATGTAAAAAGAATCGTTTTTTTTTTTTGGTTAGAAAAGAAACTCGAAAAAAGATTAAAGCTTTTCGGATTCTAAACGGCGAAAAAGCAGCGCAATGAACTGGAAATCTGTGAATGAAAGCGGACCAAATAGACAGTAACCACGAAAATTCAACCAATGATTGATAAAAGAAAAGAGGGCATAAATCTGGGAAATGACGGGAAATTATAAAGGCAGGAAAACGGAAAAAAATGGAAGTGGATTGGAACTAGAAAATTGTAACTAGAACAGAGAAGTGAAGAGAAGACTGGGGAAGGGTAAAAGAGAGACAGAGAAAATAAACAAAAACAAAAGAAGAACTTGGTGGATTATGTTTTGTAATAATGGGGCCAGAATTTAGTGTGGGGGGGGGGGAGCGAGAAATTAAGGGCCAGATTTAGCGGCAAACAATAATGAGGATGCCTTTTGTTTGCTACTTTTATTTATTTGTTTGTTTGTTTAACAATTATATATAATTATTTAATAATTAATTAATTCGAGTCTAATAAATATCATACCACTAATGTTATGGTTTAATGAGTAGTGAACAAGAAATCATATCGTGGGTCATTCCCGCCACATCATTCATGGGACCAACCAATAAAAATTACATATATTATTATTTTTTCATGTCATATTTTTACCAAGTGAATCTTCACTTGGTAAAAACTGTTTTTAAAATTGATTTGTAGTAAATATGAGTGAAAAATCACTTGGCAAAAAATATGACATAGAAAAAATAATGAGATGGTGGTTTTTATTGGTTGGTCTCATAAATGACGTGATGAGAATGACCCATGATATAATTTTTCGTAGTGAACTATTAGTAGCTTGTTTCATATTTGATCATTTATAATCCATCACTTTTAAAATTGTGCATTTTTAGTCTTGTGATCAACTTTTTTTCTTTTAATTTCAATAAATAATTTGACATGAATTCTTTAAACAATGTTAGGAGTTTAAATTCTGACATTATGAATGAAGCAATTGGATTGGGAGGGTCACTCTCCATAATAAGTCTCTAGAGTACCTGATCCAAATTAGTTTGTCGGTAAATTGGATACCAATACTTAAACAATATATATACATATCATATGATTATATTTAAAAAATAAATCACGTTAAATTATTTAATAAAATTAACGAGAAAAACTTTTTCTTTAGAACTACAATAGAGCATCCAAGTCTTTTAGTTAATATTAATACCAAATTTAATTTTGGGACAATCATTATCCCATCCCTTATCATCAAAAACAAATATATTTATATTGAGTAGAGATTAAAAATGATTAACTTATAATAAAGATATTAAATTCTTGAAAAGCAAACGATATAATAATATAATTTAACTCAAAATAAAAAGAAAGGAAAAAGAATCCAATTAAAAAGAATCCAATTTGTATTATATCATGAATTCTGAATAGTTTTATTTGTATAATGTGGGTGAATTTATAACTTAAAAAACAGATATCACTATAAATTACATTATGAATGTTAAAAAAAAGCATAAAGCCAAAAAATCTCCAATGTTTAATTGAATAGTCACTTTGACCTCTATTTTTTTAGAGTAATTCAACCTTAACTTCTTATTTTGGGTCAAAATGACCCCTTTGCGGATGAAAACTATTAATCAACTGACAATAAATGACTTGAAATGACGTAACAAACTTATATTACAGTGCATGCTAACATGACAATATCATATTGACAAATGTGTTCGACTTAAAAAAACGTTACATCAATCAAAAATAATTTTATAAAATTATATAAAATAAATTTTTTGTTGACTTATCATTATGTCAAGTCATTTTGAACTGTTTATCGCAAGTTCTCTAACAATTTTTATTCGTAGAGAGACCATTTTAACTCAAAATAAAATATTAAAAGTTGAATTGCTCTAAAAAAATAGGTCAAAGTAACTATTCAATCAAACGTTATGAGTATTTTTTTATTTTATACAGAGAGATTGGCCGTGGGTTGTTTTGTAATTTGGATTTGTTGGGGTCTTGAATTTTGACGGGGAAATTTAATGTATGGTTGCAGGAAGCATATGAAGAGCATGATTGTTGCAGGTGGCTCTCCACATTTTGACCGTTTTGCCCTCTGTCCGCTCTCTTTTATTACGGCATTTGACACTTACTGCAGTTCAATTTATCTTTCTTTTTTGAATACCCGTGATCAGATGGGGGAAACGCGTTTTCACAATAAGGAAACGGTCGTTAGGGTGTGCATAATTAATCGTAACCATTAATAGATATATTTTACAAATTATTTAACTGAATCGTTAAAGTTAAACAGTTTCTGTTAATTGAACCGTTAAAAATAATAGTTAACGGTTACGGTCGATTACGATTTTTGACTAATGATTAACTTATATATTAGCGTTATTAAATTATATATATATATTTAAAATATAAAATAACTTTTTAAAAAATCAACTCACAGATACAAATATACACACCCCTTTTTAATTATGGCGTAAGTGATTAGAATATCTTTATTTAAGTATTTTTTATAAATATTTTAATATAATATTTATAGAAAAGATAATTATATTATTCTCTAAAAAAATAGTGAACATGTGTGAAAAAATTGTAATAGGTTACAGGTTAAATTATAACCGAATCGTCGGTTAATAGCGTCTTAACGATTAACCGTTGACTGTTGCTTAATGGTTAGGTTACTGTTAACAAAATTCAACAACCGCTATAACGGTTAACCGACCGTTTAAGCTAAACGGTACGGTTAACCTACCATGAACACCCCTAACGGTCATGTACGAGTGTAAATAAACGAGTTTGAACGATAAGATTATGTTTGTGTACGTTTGTTTATTTTTAAAGGTGTTTATATTCAGTTCATGCTCGTTTAAATTTTTAATATTGAGTTCGTGTTTGTTTATTTATTTTTGAAGGTGTTTGTGTTCGTTTGTTTAGTGTTCTTAAGCGTGTCACAGACATGTTCGTTTAAGTGTTTGCGAATATGTTCGTTTAAGTGTTCACAAACGTGTTAATTTAAGTGTTCGCGAACATGTTTGTTTATATATTAAGAAATGTTAACTAAATTAACAATAAACAAATAAAACAAAAGCAACAAAATAAAACTTACATTTCAACATGAACTTATATAACATCCTTAGCAACAACAAAAAGTAGTAGTTAGATACACCCACAAGCATTTTCATCCTATAAATAAGCTTGTTCGTTTAATAAACGAACCGAATACACTTCTGTTCGTGTTTGTTCGTTTATTAAACGAACATAAAAAAATTATCCATACTCGTTTATTTAGCTTAATAAACGAACATAAACAAACGTTATACAAACGGTTCGTCGAACGCTATTTTCATTTATACCCCTACAATCATGGTAGTTCCAAATAAGAATATCTTTATTTTGGATCTCTCATTTTTCTCGCATCTTGTTATTTTTGTTTGCCTGCCTTATGAAATGTTTATGTCTATCTTCATACTAGTTCGGAGTTTTGTAAGAGATCAATACATCACACCTTTTAATTAGGGAAAGTCGGCGATCTTGTATAGTTTAACATTTTTTTTATGGTAGTTTGACATATGCAAAATTAATTTTCTCGATCTTTATTATTATATTTATATAATATCTAGTTGTATGAAGATAAGAAGATTTTGATAATGATTGCCGGATTTTTATAGAAGATGAATAACGTATTAAAGAGAAAAAATTTATTTTTTTCATACATTTTAAATTTATATATTTTAATTTTTATGAGTTTTTTAGTGAATTTGTTCCTTAATTTTGTTCTTATAGTTGAGTTGTTTTGTATTTATTATATTTTTTAATTTAAAAAGAAAACATACTTTTTTATTTATTTTTGTTCTTGTTAGAAAAAGACCGAAGAGCCGAATTTGAATGGGAAAAAATTGTTAAGAGAAAAATGCATTTTTATCGTTACACTAATTTAAAATATTATTCCTTCTGTTCTAATAAAATTATCACTTTTGTGTTTTAAAATTGTCTTACTTAAATTGTCACTTTAAAAAACTCAACCAACTTTTTAATACAAATTTACTTTTTTTATATCATTTTTAAGTTTTCTAACAAAAATAGAAATTAATTTTCTATGGCAAGCTTGTTATTTAAATTACTTTATATCATATAATTTTTTTTAAAAATTTTGTAAAAAGTCAAACATGTGAGATAGAGAGAGTATAATTTTTAAAGAGACTGAACATTAAATTTATCACTTTGGAATCAAAATATAATTTTTATTCTTCTATCAATTGACTTATTTTCTTGGCGTTGTCTCTGTCAACATGATTTGCACAAAATAAAAGTTGGATCTAAATACTTAATGACGACTATATTATTTAATTAATCGGCTGTTTATGATTATTTTAGTGCTACTAGTTTATTACACGACAAATCACACGGAGCATCTTGGTGTCTACAACACAACAACTGTTAGCTTAGGCTTATATGTCCTAAAATAAGTAAATCTTGTTGGCTTTGGATTGGGTATTTTGTAGAGACAATGTTATTTAATTTTTTATTTTATGATTCGGAGGTTTTATATTTCACAAATTAGAGTGATTGTTACAGTAAAGATAGAAGTCGTTTATACCTTCATACGTATTTCGGAAGTCATCAAATTCCGTGATAATTTTGGGGAAATAAAAGAACAGATGTCGAAAATGGACGATGGCTTTCTATTCCCGTATATGATTGTCATAGCAACATCACAATTTCATGAGAGAAAAAATTCACCCTATTTCATGAAAATCATTTTTACAGTCTATGTTTGAAATTCGTGGCTCTTTCTCCTAATAATGTCGTCTCTAAGGTTTGAATTCAAGTTCTCTCCATGAGAGTGCAATGTGCCTTGTCATTGCACTCAATACTTGTCGGTGTTTTTTTTTCTATTTTAATATCTTTATAAACAAAATTTAATATTCTTTTTGTTTTACTAAAGTAAAAATAGTTATTGTAGAGACCCATATTTTGAAATCCGAGAGTCAGGTTTAACTGAAGTGTGGTCTTCATGGCTGGGTCTTGTGTTGGGCCACGAGGGTCTTAATGGGCTTGTTTTTGGACCTTAGGCTTGAGTGGTTGAATGGGTAATGGGCTAGGAAGAACTCAAGAAGGGTAAAGTGATAATATGTTGGTGGATGAAAAAGAGAAGCTTGGCTTCTTTAATTTTCTGCAAAAGCAGAAAACATATAGTGTCTCCATGTTGGTGTATTCATCATCTTCTTAAGCCCATATTCCCCACTCAAAATCATCAACCCAAGGTAGAATCTTTAGAGTTTACTGTGGGAATCATGTTTTAATCCTTGAGGGAGTGTTGTTCAGCAATCAAGGATCTACAATCCAAGTGAAACAGGTAGGAAAGCCATCAAAAGCTCTAGGAAATAAGAAAGCTTGAGTTGGAAGCTTAGAGACTTCTTCTTCAGAATTTAGCTAAAGTTAGTACACTACTAACTCCCATTGTTTCCTAAAAATAATAAAATTAGGCTTTGTTGCATATTGTGGTGTTTATGGTTTGGATGAACCTTGGTTAATCTCTAATGACAACTTATGAATTTGGTGTTAGTAAGACCTAAAATTGATAGGAACACGCCTCATTAACTCCTCATAATATGTAGGAGTAATTTGGGACTCAATGGTTAAGGTTAAGAGGTTGAACCAGATAAATCTGAACTTTAAAAATGGAGTTCTAGGCAGCGTATCGGTACAGGTTAGGCTAATATCAGTACGCTCTCTAGGAAGTTGATTCTTGCAGGCATTTTACAAAGAGGGGTATTAGTATATGACATGGGCGTACCGATACCACTATTATATTGCCAATTCTAGTGGCGGATCCCGTATCGGTACCGTAAGAGAGTGTATCGATACGTGTGGGGTTCTGATACGCAAGGGATGCGTATCGATATGTGTCCTCATAGTAAAGCAGCTTACCAGGTGGCAGAGTATCGATATGTAATGGTCGTGTATCTATACATGTTCATATATCAAAGTAACATGCCAGGTGGATGGGTATCGTTACGTATGGGGTAGTATCGATACTATAAATGGTGTATTGATACCCATGTAGGCGTTTCGATACGCGCTGGGTAATCTGCCCAAGGATTTAGACTTTGAGTTTGGAGGTTTTATAATTCAAGGAAAAGGTCATGAGGGGTCCCCTAAGGTATAAAATGAATACTGAAAACTGAGAAATTGGTGTTTAAACCCCGTAAGTGGAATAAATGGCTAATAACTTGGTGATTATTGGGTGAATTGCTTAAGATAGTAACCCATAGAAATCCTTGGTGGATCAAATGATGTTGTATGGTAATTAGGGTCTTTGCTGTATGCTGAAGGGGAACGTATATAGTCGATTCGCTTTAAAAAATAAGATAAATGATGTTGTATAATGTTATAACACCATAAAGACTCTTGAATAGATGATCCTGATAATGTGTAGACGCGAGCCTCATTAAAAAATACTTGATGGAAGATTCTGAGCATAGATAGAATATTCTGATGATGTATGGACGTGGGCCTTACTTAATATTGTTTGATTTATCTGTGTGATGATGTTTGGGTTAATGATATGTATATGTGTGTGAGATCGTACATCCATATTGATATGTGTTAGGCGATTATGGTAGCGTCATCGTTATCTTGCCATGATATCATTTCGTGTTGCATTTCTTTATTTATGATTTGCATGAAGCATGGTTAAGTGGTTATGTATCCATTGAGCTTTGTTAGCTCAGCGTTCAAAATTATTATTTTTATCCGCATGTAAGTAGGTTGTTGTGTGGCTTGGAGGAGCATCATCAAAGCTAGGATTTTGGTATCGACTATTGTTATTGAGTATAATTATTAGATATAATGGGCTATGTATTTTGTAGGATCCTATGTATAATTGTAACTCTTATTTTGTACTAAGTGTCTAAGTCGAACATTTTAATATTTGTATTTTAGAGCTCTACTTATACTATTTTGAAATACTTGAGAATTCTATTTATTTCTTAAATGGGTAGACTTATGATTTATTAGACTTTTTATGATTTGGGCTTTGAAAACAAAAAAATTATGGTAATAGTTTTGGGCTTGGGGCCTAAATGTAATATCCGGGTTGAGGGTGTTACATTTAGTGGTATCAAAGTCTAGGTTTAGTCAGTTCTAGAAAGTCCCCAGGAGAGTCTAGAGTGGTAAATAGGTGTATAGTAAATACATACCCATAAGCTGAAGTCGTACACATTTTAAGCTAAAAATCAATGGTGTGGCCTTGGTTGGTTGTTGTGCAGAATTGAGCTATGCCAAAGAGAGAAAGAGACCATGAAAAAAACTTTGGCTCTCGAGAAAAGAGCTATAATGAGGAGTATATGCCCGACGTAGAGGAAGTGCCGTAGGACAGAGTTAGTCATAGAACCAACTATTTCTCACACTGGAATCGGGCATTACACCGGATTGTGAGGGCTATTCTGAGGTCGTCTGTTACCCCTCGCGAGGCACCTATTGAAGGGGTACGAAGGTTAGGTGCTATAGACTTTTATAGAACGAGGCAAGATAACCCAGTGCAAGAGGATTAGTGGCTACATAATATGCATTGGATCATGAGACGGATGGGATTGAAATCAAAAGACAAGTTGTCGTATATCCTATCATTGTTGAAATGAAATGCAAAATAATGGTGGGAGACTATAGAGCTTATGTGGTACCCCAATCAACCAACTTGGGATGACTTTCTTGAAGAGTTTGAGAAGAAATATATGGGCGAGGTTTACAATGATACCTTGAGGGATTGGTTTAACCATCTAGTGCAAGAGAACCAATCAATTTTGCATATGAGTAAGAGTTTCTACAGTTAAGTAGGTATACTTCTGGGTTGGTCGCCACTGAGAAGATGAGATACAATAGATTCTTGAAGGGATTGAGAAAGGATATTCAGACTTATTTGATCGTTGCACCACCAAAAGTGTTCTCAGAGTTGACTTTGAGTGCCAAGTCTCTTGAACAGGTACAAGGATTGACCTATGGCTCGTTTGTCGGGTAAGGAAGTTCTGGTAGAATGACTCAGAATCTCTCTAATAATAACTCGCAGTCCTACTCAAGAAAGAGTAAAAACTGATAGAATCATAACAAATGAACCTCGAATCAGAGTTCAAGATCAGTTAGGATATCAAAGTTTACCGACCGTAGGAGGCCATCTTCATATTCATCTATGATGAGTTCGAGGGATCAAAAAAGAGTGAATACGCACTAGTTTGCAACTAGTGTGGACGTAATCATAGAGACAAGTGTTGGGGAATGGTTAGAGTTTTTTATCAGTGCGGATCACCGTACTATTTTATGAAAGATTATTCGACAGCAGATATGACCACTCTAAATTAGGCTTAGAAGACTTCATATCCGGCTCAGAGAGGCTGATGATTTACTCAAGAAGGAGCGAGCCATGTGTAAGAAGATACATTCTAGTCCACTGCGAGAGCACTAACTAGACAGTATGCGGTCAAAGCTCAAGAAGACTGAAAAACTACAGTTGTCATTTTAGGTATGTTCATACTATTTTCAGCTCTTATAGTTGCTCTTGTAAATTTAGGGTCTATCTAATCCTATATTCGTAATGGAATATCCTATCACTGGGGTATTTCTGTCGATAATCTTAAGGTAGGAGTCTGTATGGCTAGTTCTTTGGGGTATGATATGTTAGTAGATAAAGTGTATTAGAGATGTTTGATTGAGGTTCAAGGATCAATCTTTCTAGCGGATTTGATAGTTTTTCCATTTTAAAAGGTCGATGCAATTTTGAGGACAGATTGGCTCTTCAAGCAAGATGCTAGTATGGGTTATAGAACAAAGAGCTTAAAACTTTGTGTTGCGAATGGTTCTAAGCTGGTTGTGAGAACTGAAAGAAATTCATATCTTGCCAATGTGGTATCAGCTTTGTCAGCTCAGAGGTTAATCCATCAAGATACATAAGGCCTTGGACACTAAGTTGCATTTTAGGATAACTTTTCACCCTCAAACTGATGGTCAGATTGAGCGAGCCATCCAGACCTTGGAGGATATACTCTGATGTTGTATAGTAAACTTTGCAAAGAGTTGGGAAGATCAGTCACCACTCGTAAAATTTGCTTACAATAATAGTTATCATTCGAGCATTAAGATGGCTCCTTTTGGGGCTTTGTATGGGCGTAGGTAGATGACACCCTTGTGTTGGACTGAGCTGAATGAGAGAAAGATCATAAAATCTGACATCGTCAAACAAACTGAAAAAATGTTTAGATAATCAAGGAGAGGTTGCAAGCAACTTTTGACCAAAAAAAACTTATGTGGATTGGAAACAAAAGCATATTAAATATGATATTGGCGAGAAAATATTTCTCAAGGTATCTCCGTAGAAAAAACATCTATTTTGGACGCAAGAGAAAGTTGAATCTAAGGTATATTGGACCATATGAGGTTCTTGAGAGAGTTAGACATTGGTTTACCAATTAGCTTTGTCTCCAGAGTTGGCACATATCCATGATGTGTTTTATGTGTCCATGTTAAGAAGCTACTATTATGACCCATCTCACATTATTTTGCTTGAGGAAATTAAGGTTAACACAAACCTAACATACAAGAAAGAGCCAGTGAGAGTGTTTGACAAGGGAGTCAAAGAGCTTCGCAACAAGTGCATACTATTGGTGAAAATGCTGTAGAAGAACCACGGTATCGAGAAGGCAACGCGGGAAGTCAAAGACAATATGAGATAACTCTACCCATATCTATTTCTATCATGTAAATTTCGAGGACAAAATTTTCTTTAAGGAGTGGAGAGTTGTGACGGCTCAAATTTTGGAATCTAAGAATTGGGTTTAACCGAAGCGTAGGTTTCGTGGTTAGGCCTTGTATTGGACCACGAGGGCCTTAATGGGCTTATTTTATACCTTGGGCTTGAGTGGTTGAATGGATAATGGGCTAGAAAGAACTCAAGGAGTGTAAAGTGGTAATACATTGATGGATGAAAAAGAGAATCTTGGCTTCTTTAATTTTATAAAAAAAAGCAAAAAATAGATGATATCACCATATTGGTGTCTTCATCCTCTTTCTAAATCCATATTCAACAATTAAAATCATCAACCAAAGGTGGAATCTTTAGAGTTTGTTGTGGAAATCACGTTTTAAACCTTGAAGGAGTGTTGTTCAGCAATCAAGGATCTACAATCCAAGTGAAAGAAGTAGGAGAGTCATCAAAAGCTCTAGGAAAGGAGAAAGCTTGAGTTAGAGGCTTGGAGACTTCTTCTTCAGAATTTAGCCAAGGTTATTACACTACTAACTCCCTTTGTTTCCTAGAAATCATAAAATTAGGCATTGTTGTATGTTGTGGTGTTTATGGTTTGGATGAACCTTGATTGATCTCTAATGGCAACTTATGAATTTGGTGTTAGTGAGGCCTAAAATTGATAGTAACACGCCTAATTAACTTTCTATAATATGTAAGAGTAATTTGGGACTCAATGGTTGAGGTTAAAGGGGTTAAACTAGAGTAATCCAAACTCTAGAAATAGAGTTATGGGCATGCATATCGGTATGAGTTAGGCCAGTATCGGTACGCTCTCTTAGAAGTTGATTCTTATAGGTGTTTTACAAATAAAGGTATTGATACGGGATAGGGGCATACCGATATCACTGTTCCATTGCGAATTCTAGTGGCAAAATCATGTATCGGTACCACAAGGGGTGTATCAATACGTATGAGGTTCTGATATGTAAGGGTTGCGTATCGGTACGTGTCCTCATAGTAAGGCAGCTTGCCAGGTGGTAGGTATCGATATGCAATGGTCGTGTATCCATACGTGTTCATATATCAAAGCAACATGCCATGTGGCTGGGTATCGGTATGTAGGGGTAGTATCGATACCATAAGGGGTGTATCGATACCCATGTAGGCGTATCAATACGCACTGGGCAATCTGCCCAAGGAATTAGACTTTGAGTTTGAGGGTTCTATAATTTGAGGAAAAGGGCTCGAAGGGTGATTATTGGGTGAATTGCTTAAAGTAGTAACCCATAGAGATCCTTGGTAGATCGAATGATGTTGCGTGGCAATTAGGGCCCTTGTGTGTGCTGATGGGGCGTCTATAGGGACGGCAACGGCCCGGATCTAGACCAGATCTAGCTAGACCCAGATCCAGACCCATTTTCACATTCTAGATCCAAACCCGCCCCGGATCCGGGTCCAAAAGAGTTTATTATAAAAAACGACCATTTGACCTATTTTTTAACGTAATAAATCTGTCATTGACTAATTTCACATCACATCTCCAATGGAGGAAAGATTAATTTCAATACAACTAGTAACAGAATAAAAACGATAAACTAAAGTCTCAAAAAAACTCCAACACAATTATACAAATGTCTTTTGAATAACACAAACATTAAAAAATGTAGATCATGAAACATTCCATTGTCGCAAGCCGAGTACCACACTTCTACCTCCTTAGAGTGCTAGTCTTCGTCACTACTTAAATTGTCAACATCCTAAAACAAACAAGAAACAACCAACCAAAGAGAAAATTTTGTTTAATGAAAATAATATTTGTGAAATTTAAATATTAATATTAAGGTTATGTAATATAATAACTTTCTTATATACCATGTTAATGATATTCACCACTTCTGCATCATCATCACAATCTTCATTAAAAGTGGAACAACATGTGTTTCTTCAAAAGTGTCTTTGTCATAAATAAATAAAAATTACATTAAAAATAATGTAAAATATAAAATTAAAGCAAATGAAGGGAAATAATATGACTACTAATAAGTACAAAATTACCTTTGACATCTTTAACCATCCAATTTTGCAAGCACATTAAAGCCTCTACGGTTTGAGAATGAAGCCTAGAACGGTGAGCACTACCCACTCTTCCACCCATGCTAAATGCAATTTTTGAAGCAACCGAAGAACTGGAATTGCAAGAATGTCCTTGGCAATTTTTTGCAAAGTAGGGTAATTTCAGTCTCTTTTCCACCAACTAAGAACATTAAATTCATTATCATAGGGCAAAGTAGGATTCTCCAAGTATTGATCAACCTCACCCCTCACCAGCACCGTTCTAGTTTTTTGTCTCTTTGATCTAGCAAAATCATCCTCCCCATTATACTTATCAAACCCTCTCTTTAATGGTGTCTTTTCATTCTCTCAAAGTAATTGCAATTCGGAAAGACGGTAGGTATAAAAATCAACCCTATAAGAACTCACTTTTGTGGTGTCTCCCTCTATTAAATATTTTTATATATTTTAAAACCTACTATGTCATTTTTATATATTTTAAAACCAAAGGTAGGTTTTTCTATAAATGGGTAAACGGATCCGGGTCTGAATCTTAATGTCAGATTCTGACCTGGATCCGTACTTTAATCAGATGATCCAGATTTGACCCAGATCCGTCGGGTCCAAAATTTTAGGATCCAAACCCTATAAAATAGATCTAGATCTACAGATTCGAGTCGGGTCCAGGATCCATTGCCATCCTTAGACACCTATATAGTTGATTCGCCTTGAATAATCAGATAAACTAATGAAAGTGGCTAATGTGTACCTTCATAACATATCAATAAATAGATAAGTTTAATGGGGTGCCATAATAATTGATAGAAACCATAAGGTGATGGTAAGTGTGTTAGAGCTATGTGCGGTATGGCATTTGTGTCGATATTGTGTGCTGCGTGAAAGTATGGTCCTTGCTGTGCGCTGACGTGACACCTACTTATTGGAGTCTTTGTTGGATGGGATCTGAATACCTAATAATATATTTTGCAACAGCTTGAAGACTCCCGAATAGAAGATCTTGATACTATATGAACGTGGGCCTCATTCAAAAATGCTTGATGAGAGATTTCAAGCATGGATGGAAGATCTCGATGTTGTGTGGACGCGAGCCTCATCCCCATGAGTGTATGTTCCCGATGCTGTATGGACACGAGCTTTATCCCCATGAGTGTAGGATCCTGATGTTGTATGGACACGAGCCTAACTCAAAGTGTAGGATTCCGATGATGTGTGGTGTTGTATGGGTTAATGATGTGTATGTGTGTGTTGTGTGCGAGATCACACATCCATGTTGCTATATGTTAGGCAGTTATGGTAGCGCCATCGTTATCTTGCCATGATATCATTCCATGTTGTATTGCTTTATTTATGATTTGCATGAAGCGTGGTTTAGTGGTTGTGTATCCACTGAGCTTTGTTAGCTCAGCGTTAGGAATCGTTGTTTTCGTCCGCAGGTAAGTAGGTTGTTGTGTGGCTTGGAGAAGCACCAACAAGGCTAGGATTTCAACATCGACTGCTGTTGTTGAGTACAATTATTAGATGCAATGGGCTATATATTTCGTAGGACCATATGTATAATTTTAACTCTTATTTTGTACTAAGTGTCTAAGTCGAATGTTTTAATATTTGTATTTTAGAGCTTTACTTATACTATTTTGAAATACTTGAGATTTCTATATGTTTCTTAAATGAATGGACATACGATTTATTAGACTTAATATGATTTGGGCTTTGAGAACAAAAAAAATTATGGTAATGGTTATGGGCTTGGGGCCCAAATATGACATCCGGGTTGAAAGTGTTACAGTTATCTACTTATTATTTTTTGTGGTTACTTTTTTAATAAAAAATACTCATCTATTATTTTTTTGTGGTTACGTTTTTAGTTTTAACCTTTTTATCTAAAATTTATTATTTTAAAATTTTAAGAAAACATATTTTTAAAATATTAAATCGAATATTTTTTACAATATAATTATAAATTTAATTATTTAAAATATTTAAGATTAATTTAAAAAAACTTTCTTAGTCAATAAATAACATATTTAATAAAAATGCATTTTGTCAAGTCAATGTGATGTTTGTAAACAAGACAACGTTTCTCATGTATATTATTAGATCAGTCCCAATCTTTCTCAAACAAGTAAATTCGCTGCTTTTAGTTTTCACCTAAAATAATTTTAAAAAATAAATCTTACATTAGTATTAAGGGTTCAAATGCATAATTGCATATGAGATATATGGCCCCTGGAGTTCGATTTTTTTCTCACTTTAACCCTTAAAAAACTTTAAAACATTTCAATTTCATCCTCAAACTATGACCTTCATTTTAAATTGGTCCCTAAACTTTTGAGCTTTTCAGTTTCATCCTCAAACTATGACTCTCATTCTAAATTGATTCTCAAACTTTTTGAACGTTCTAATTTCATCCCCAAATTATCAATATATGCTAATCACATCTTATGTCAATAAAACCGTTGTAAAAGTTGTTAATTGTCATGAAACATTGATGTGTATTGTGTAGTAATATGAAGTGGTATAAATGATAATTTGAGGAAGAAAATGGAATATTCAAAAAATTTGGGGGACCAATTTAGAATGCTAACCATAGTTTAGAGATGGAAATAGAACATTCAAAAGTTTGGGAACTAATTTAGAATGAGAACCATAATTTGGGGATGAAATTGAAACATTTTAAGGTTTAAGGACCAATTTAAAACAAGGATCGTAGTTTAGGAGCGTGTAGTGCAATTAACTCAAATAAATTTATCTAAATATAATTTTAAATATCCTTCTCTTTGCTAATATTTTTCTACTGTGATGAGATATTAAATCCCATAAATAATGTCAAATGTTTGAATTTTTACATTGTGAATTGAACAATTGAGTTTAGAATATAAATTCTATAACGAGCTTCTACAATATTTGATCCTAATTAATCGAATATAGTTGATTTTTAAAAAATATATATTTTTCTTTGCTTCATTATATTTGGAAATAGAAGAAAATTAGACATGCAAAATTTTTTCTTCCTACGTAGTATTTATTACATTTTACCTAACAAACCGCAAAGGATGAAAAATGATACTCTTCTCTCGTTTCGCTTTATTTTTCTACTAAAAGTCCAACCCATTGACTTTAGGGGAAAGGAAATCGAGGCAAATAATTAATTAATCAAAATAATTTAATCGAACGGATATAATTTTTTCTTTACCATTGTTAAATTAAACACACTTATATTTAGTTAAATAAATTTGTTTTATAATTAGACTAAATAATTTCATATTTGAATACTTAATTTCATATTAAGATCAAATCAATTAAATATATACATATAATTAATTAATCTACTTCAATTAAATTCTCAAAATTAAAAATCAAATTAAATTAATCTTTGAAATCAAATAAATTAAAAAAATAAATAAATAATTCGATTAAATCGATTCGATTTAACTAATTAATTACTCACCTCTAATACCTTTTATATAAAACCAAAAAGAGCTGAGGAAAAAGATGCTAAATGAATTTTTATCATTCAAGAAATGGTCCAACTTTAAATGGGCCTCAGCTGTAATTCATTTTGTATTGAGTCTGGTTCTGGGCTAATTCGAAGTATCCATTACTAATCAAGGATTTTGGGCCATACCATGCCTGTGTTCTTTCTTGGATTAATTATTTTCAAGGTCTCTATAAATGTTGAAGTTTAGCAAATTAATCCCTGGCCACTTCCATCTTTTGAGGTTTAAATATTTTTAGGTCCCTGTCAATTTTAAAATTAAACAAATTAAGTCCTAATCTTATAATCTGTAAATTTGAAATTGATTTCAAAAACTTTTCCATAATATAAGTTCATCATCATCTTCTCCAATCTCAACTTTTACTTTAATTTTACTTTGCATTTGTGATTAGGCTATGAAATATATAATCTAACGATCCAACAACAAAACGTGAATTTAATTTTTAATAGAGGTCGATAAAAAAATATTTATACCCGAAATTCAAATAGTGGTCTTAATGATAACGGATAACGTGTTTTACTCATGTGATACGAGTTTGAACAGCTTAAGTAACATATGTTTGTGAATTTATCCAAATTTAAAACCTTGTTTCCAGAAAATACGGGTATACGATTATGAACACCCCTGTATGAGTTGGTTATTTGTTTTCTTTCATTGAATCTGGGTTTAAATATGTTATATTATTTTAAAATTTAAAATATAGTTCATATACTTAATTTTTACGAGATTGAGTCCATGTAATATTTTTATTTGAAAACCTTGGTTCATTCCTAACTTATGTTCATTTTTATCATTAACCTGGCAACTTAAAAAAAATTAACTTTTTAGTCTTCTACATTTATAATATTTATCAGTTCGACCTTAAGAAAGAGAGAATGCAAAGTACAAACAAATATAACACATCTCTAACATGAAAACAAGACTGATGTGAAGAAACAAAACCAAAAATCTCCATTTGAATACAATCTTCATCATCCATAGAAAAAACCCAACAACTATTAGTAGTTTATATGTTTTTATTCAAACTAGACGTTATATTGATGTAAGAGTGGAGGTAAAGTAAATTAGCATTACATATTGCTCAGCGAACGGTTCTGAAATGCATCGGTAAACTACAACAAAAGGAGATCTAATCATACTTTTTCTTAATCTTTTGACAACGCGCACACACCCTACACAAACAGGTGCTCGAACTCAAGTCTCGTAAGATAAACATCATTCTCTTTTTCACTGGAGTCACTCGTTGGGTTCGAACCTTTGATATGTTTTAACTTTAAATATAATGATTTTAATGATAAACATGTGATTGTGGGTGTCTTCCTTGATGAGGTTGATAATGCATAGTATATAGGAAGAGTATAAGCGAGAGGTGAGTTAGGTTTTGAAGCAATCAAAAGATATATAATTGGCTTAAGAGAGTCAAACACAACACATGATGTAAAAAGGTTGGAGAATGGGGAGAGAAAGGAATGAACTTTGTGTGCATTTGAAGTACAACCTTGGGTCTCAAACTGCATGCAAAATTAGCTGTAAAACCATGTCCTACGCTTCCCACATATCTTATAAATAAACCTAAGCCTTCTTATAAATAAATAAATAACTTTACGAAAATTGTTTCATTATAAATAAATAGATTTAAGGTTCATGAAACCCTTGATTTTTTTTAAAAAAATCAATCAAGTCCCTAGATTTTTTTATAATCAATTGATCGTTCGGATTGAGAAATTCAATCAATTAAATCTTTTGAAAAATTTTGAATGTTAATTCTTATCGTCATTTTCTTGATATATTATTGCCATGTGGTCAGCTACAGTTATGGCATGTTGTTTTTGCATATATATATTATAATTTTTAGAAGTTCTTTAGAGTTTTTAAATGAAAATTTCTAGAAATGCCATGTGGCAACATTGTGGGGCTGCACATGACGTCAATTGATCAAAAAATTGTTAGATTTAACCGTTAATGTTGGTCAAATTGATGAATTGATGGATTTTTTGGTTACAAGAGCTTAATTGGATGAGAAAAAAAATCAAGGGTTCAATTGATTTTTTTTATTAAAAAATCATTAGTTGTATGTTAATTTCATGAAAAGTTGTGTGCGTTTAAGTTTTATTTTTAGGGTAAATGATATCAAATACCATTAAACTTTAAATTTAGTATTGGTTATACTACTGAACTAAAAATCGATACTATTTTAGCATTGATCTTTAGTTTAAGCTTCAATTATAACATTGATCCATCAAAATCAATGGCATTGAGGAATTTTAATGGTCCAATGGTATAAGCGAAGCCTAAACTAAAGTTCAGTACTAAAATAATATCGATTTTTAATTCAGTAGTATAATCGATACTAAACTTAAAGTTTAGAGGTATTTGATATCATTTACCCTAAAAATAAAACTTAAACACACACAACTTTTTATGAAATTAACATACAACTAATGATTTTTTTAATAAAAATAAAAGTCACTCAAACATCTTTTGTTGCTATGAAAAATGCAATAAATCAAACACAATAGGAACAAAAAACGCATTAGCAATATTTAGGAACCAAAATAAACAAATAGGGATAAGAGCAAGAATTGAAGATCAATTTTCTAGCACTCTAAAGGTATTAGTACCCACACCCAATTTTTTAGTATCGGAACTAGGGGATGAATATCAATGCCAAAAGTGCAGATTATAAGTATTTACATAAGTATCGACACTGACAATAAATATTATATTTTTATAGAACTGTCAGTTCGATATTATCCAATTAATATTGATACCAGTTATATCAAATTGATAAAAATGACTTTAAAGCTCATAAAAACCCCTGAAAGACTGTCATTTAATTAGACTAATTAAAATTCTTATGAGACACGAGTTCAAATCACGTTACCTATAAAGTGTATGTGCATTACCAAAGGGTTAAGAATATGTATGAACATATACTACATTGTAATCACTTTTAGATTATTAAAAAATAGACTAATTAGTGAAATATGAAACATATAGAAAGGGAATAACTGAAAGCGTGATTAGGATTTTATTTAACAATATAAAATTTCTAACAATATATATTCTAAAATTTTATCAATTCATCTCTTTGACCAATATTGACTGTTAAATCTAATATTTTTTGGATCGGTTGGTACAACATATCGGGTTATAGTGTTGTCACTTGACATTTCTAGAGTTATTTTATTTTATTTAAAATTCTTTCAAATTTCTAAAAAAATATGAGAAAATAGTTTTTTAAAAACTCTATAAATGTCACATCACAAAACTATAGTGTGTCACGTGGCAGTAATATCTCAAGAAAAAATTATCAAAAATTGATGGTCAAAATTGATCAGTAAAACTTAATTGATTAAATTTTTTAGTTCGATGGCTTAATTGAGTGTAAAAAAGTTCATGGGTTTATTTGATTCTATCTCCCCAAAGTTCAAGGGCTTTAAGCACCCCTAATCCTAAAATTTATTCTATTAAAAGATAAGGTTTATATCATAGATAAGTATTTAAAGTATACAAACTTTTTCATTTAAATACCTAAAATATTTTTTCGTCAAAATAGGTACCTAAAGTATATTTTTTTTTTATCAAAACAAGCACCTATTTTTTTTAATCAATGTCCCCTGTCAACTTTTAATAATCAAAATAAAAAAAAACTTTAACTGCCTATTTTGATAAAAAGAATAAACTTTAAGTACTTATTTTAATTTTAAAAAATACTTTAAATACTTAAATAAAAAGTGATATATTTTAGGGTAGATATTTATGATATAAGTCGAAAAAAATAATAGGTAAGATTTCAAATTTAAATTATTTGCATAAATGGTAAATGGATCATAAATTCACAGCTTAAACATTTCTTGCACAACTCCGATACTTGGAACTTATTTCTTCAATTTTTTTTAAACGTTGTCATATACTACGTACATGTATCATGTATGTGGAGTATATGTTAATATATTTTTGGCCAAAAAAAACTGAACAATTCCACGAGTTTCCCCTTGTCAAGAAATCCCCATTCCCCAATCCCTACTTTGGAGCCCAAACAATGGCTCGTAAACCCACCACTGCCATGGCCATCTTCCTTGTTCTCCCCTGCTTTTTTCTCCTCGCTTTCTATTCTCTCCTCCTCTCTCGCTCCGCCGTATCTTCCTCCCCCGCCGAGCTCCGGTTCCGACCCCAGAACCTCACCTCTCGGTACAAGGACTCCGATTCTTACAACCATGTTATTAGAGAAGAAGTGAACCAGCTCGCTCACCTCGATTCTAAGCCCCGTCGGTTCCTTTTCCGTTCTTTTACCCAACTGGGAAGTGTTTGTTTTGGTCTATGACGAAAACCCACTGACGTCGAGTCCCCGGGGTGGTGGTTTGTATTGTCTTTTCCCAAGAAACGAGGGTTCTCCGGCGAATTTCTCCGGGGTGTTGACTTTCAGCGGCGCCCTGACGTTCAAGTGCATTCTGTTGGATTAAAATATGTAATAGTGGGCACATATGTACAGTGTATATTGCTATTTTAAAGTATGACACAAAATTAAGTGACCAATTATGTTAGGCGTGTCATGAGTATTAAAATGTCATGGAAATAAAAGTGTAGATACCATAAGATGTATTTATAATTCGATGAGGGGCAGAGTTATAAATACTTAATAGTTGATTATTAAATCAACTATATAAAGAGGTAGTGGTCCCCAAGAAATAGATTAACTTGTTTTTCTCTCCTTCCCGTCAGAGAGTTTTACGTCAAGAGAAAACCTATCTTCTTGGAAGATCAATACCAAAGATTTGGGATTTCAACATCAAGATTCAAGGTTTTCAGGCCATCAATGAATTCAGGTATGCTTCCGCATTCGGTTTATTGTTCTTGATGATTTGACATGATAGATCTTGAGTTTAGATTTTATATTAATTTATGATTTGATTATAACAAGTGGCATCAGAGACTCGTCATGTTAAATCATTAGGAACCCATTAATTTTTTTTATTGTTTTTAGATTAATTCATTCGTATGGTCCAAGGAATTCAGTATATTGATTAAGTGTTTCGGTTACAATATTATGTTTTTAGGGTTTCTTTTTATGAATCCTTATATATGGTGTTAAATCATTATGGGTTGCCGTTTTTTTATTTATGAATGTTGCCATATATATTTTTTTTTATGAATTTGGGTTATTGTGAATCTTTATTGCCGTTCATGTTTGCTAAACAATTGGGAACAGTAACCTTTAGATGGTGAGAATTGGTGTTTGCTTTTAAATTAAGCAACAAATTTTGTTTTTTTCTTTGGATAATTGCACATCGCAATTTGTGTGTATATATATATATATATTTGGATTTGGAATTAAGCCTACACTGGTTTGATCAATGGTATATGTATACATATTAAAATATATTTTCCATCAAATTTTAGTTTTGATTATTGTTTTTTATGGATCCAAATATTAGGAATTCATTGCATGTATAATTGCAATTGAATCCGTTGAAGTCTTCATTTACACGAAAATTAAATATGTAAGTCAAGATTTTAATCAAGTTTTGTGTTGCGTGTTTAGTAACAGAAAGTTCAGTTTTTTGTTGTGTTAATGAAGATTAATGGTGCTAATTAGTAAATCTCATGACTATTGGTTAGCAAATAAGGTTGCATACTAATGATTGTTATAATTATTTGAGATACCTTAGTTTCGAATTTTAGCTAAAGTATTGATTATCAAAATTTCAATTTTGATGAATTATAAAGTTAAGGATTGGATGCATTTAGTTTATGATTTATAAATCTTACCTTTACGCTTGCGGCGGAAATTTTGTAAATGCATGTTTAAGGATGAGAAACAGTCAAAGATTTCAGTTTTTCAATTTCTGATAGCCCTATTTAGACAACCTTATTTTGTGTTATTTCGGAAACTTAAGTGTTATCAGAAATTTCAGTTTTGACTGTTACACAATTTTAAATTTGGATATCGGTATATTTATATTATATATTTTGAGATAAATTAATTGAACATTAAGTCACCAAAGTGACATCTATTGTGAAAATTATTTTATTTTAAAATATAGAAGGTTTTGTGCATGTAAGTCGAATTATATTAGTATTAACCGGCCCAAAGGAAGGTTAATAATTAACATTATTACATGTGCAACTGTGGTAATAAACATGTGATAATTATTCATCTTTATATGTGAGCAATAAATCAGCCCAAAGGAAGATTTCTGTTTGACATGTTCTTATTATCAATGTTTGATTACTGTACCAAGATATCACTTGCAAGTTAATGTTTTGTCCAAAGATAAAATATTAATGGAGTGTTCGGTATCTTGATATGAGGTTTACCTTTATTCAAATTTATTATTATTTTTGGTTATCTTTAAAGATAAAATTAAGACAAATATTTTGAAACAATTAAATTTATATTTTGGCTTTATATTTCTAATATTTTAATGGATTAATTGAAACATAATGTCACCAAAGTTACCGCTTTTGTGTAGATTAGTTTATTTAAAATATTAAGATAATTATGTGTTTTTGTCATTCATGCGTTTATTAATTGACCCAAAGGAAAGTTAATATTTGGCCGAATTACAACGACAACTGTGGTGATAAATGTGTGACAATTATAAGGTATTTTATGTGAACAATTCGTTAGTCCAAAGATTAATCTATTGTTTGACATAGTTTATTGTCAATGTTTGATTGCTACAACAAGAGTACCGCTTACAGTTAATATTACTGTCCAAAGACTTGATATTAATGTTGTGCTTGGTATCTTGAGGGGAACTAGCCATTATTTTGAATTTATTGTTTATTTATGGATATGGATGTGAGCTTGTTTTTATTTATTTTTGTTCTCTATTTAGCTAATTTAGCTTTTGTTATCACAATATCTGTTAATATACATTCTACACTCATGTTTAGTGAAATTAATTTCAAGGAATAGAAAAGGCACTTACATAAAGTATTTGGTTGTATGAACATAGACCTTGCACTAAGGGAAGAACAACTTGCACCTCTCATGGCGGTAAGCACCCATAAAAGGGATTTTAAGAGGTGAGTTCGTTCAAATTGCATGAGTTTAATGATCATAAAGAACAATATTCTATAAGTCTTTAGGAGCACAAATCTAAAGAGATTACTCATATTAAGGGTTTCTTGACGAAATTAAGAAATGATTTACCCAAAACATTAAGGTTAAGATGACATCACTTATACCTTCTTTGATGTCTATGAAGTATAAGGGTCAAGGAAATGTGAGGAAGTACATTATGAAAAATGTTTAATATTGCTTCAAAATTTAAGGCACATAAGATCAAACTTTCTAACAATTGTTTGTTCTTATGATTTTGGCATCGTTTCCTATACAGTTTAACCAATTCAAAATTAGTTACAACTGTCAAAAAGAGAAATAGACTTTAAATGAGCTTATTTCTAACTGTGTTAAAGAGGAAGAA
The DNA here is from genome assembly GCA_019671005.1 of Hibiscus mutabilis. Classification (NCBI taxonomy): domain Eukaryota; kingdom Viridiplantae; phylum Streptophyta; class Magnoliopsida; order Malvales; family Malvaceae; genus Hibiscus; species Hibiscus mutabilis. The sequence goes on along the minus strand of JAGYYJ010001182.1, from coordinate 25,731 downwards.
AAGTTGAAGCATTATAAGTGTAAAAGTACTCATTCGGTTAGTGCTCATTTAGTTAGTGTCTCTAAGAATAAGGGAAATAAAAAATATATATTAGAATAAAGTTGCTAATGGTCATAATCAAAAGAAACAATAATAAGTTACAAAGTATTGATTCTTTTGTATAAGTTAGGACACATGTGAAGAAATTAAACTTCAAAAGTGAGCAACTACTTCGGTTATTTTGAGTGATCCATGGGCTGTAAATTTTATGATCCCACAATAAGGATTATTTTAAGGAGAGGTTTATAACATTTTTAGGATGTTGAGTTTGGAGGGAGAAATAAGGTTAGATACATTGCTATTGAGGGGACGTTGAATTATAACTTAATTCATACTATCACTTTTAATGATGTTTAGGTTTTTACACCTATCATTAATCAAGAAGTGAATCAAGTACCTCAGCAAAACAATGTTGAACAACTCCCATTCAAGATAAGGTAATTGTTTCAGAAGAACAAACTCAACAACCTTAAAAAAATAAGTGTCATTAAAGATATCCACGAGAGGAAGGAGAAATACTATTCTAGATTATTACTTTGTATTTATTCAAGAAAATAAGGATAATAATGGAATGATAGAAAATGATTCAATCATTTTTTTATCAAATCATAAAAGTCCCGACTCTCAAAAGTGGATTGATGTCATTCAAGAAGAGTATAATTTTATGCAAGACAATAAAGTTTAGGAACTTGTCTCATTATGTGAAGGTGCAAACCAATTGGTTGTAAATGGATATTTAAAACCAAGAAGGATGCAAATGATAATGTGGACAAGTATAAGGCATGTCTTGTATCTAAATGATATACTCTAAAAGAAGACATTGATTTTGTGGAGACTTTCTCTCAAGTTTCATTGAAAGACTCTTTCAAGATAATATTGACGCTTGTTGCTTATTTTAATCTTGAGCTACATAAGATGGATGTTAAGCCTGTGTTTTTCAATGGCGACATTGAAGAAATGAATTATATGGTACAATCATAGATTTGTGTCTAATGATACAAAATCAATGATATGTAAATTAAATAAATTCATCTATGAGCTTAAGTAAGACTCTCATTAATGAAATTACAAATTTCATATTGATTATCTCATTCGGCTTTGAGATAAATTTGGTTGACAATTGTATATACTACAAGTTCACTGGGAGTAAACCAAGTGATACTCATATTGCTAAAGAAGACAATTTTAGTCTTACACAATGCCCTAAAAGTAACCTTGAAATTTAGAAAATACAAATGATTCCATATGCATAATCTATTGAGAATCTAATTTATGTTCAAGTATGTATGCATTCGGATATTGCGTACATTGTTGGAATGATAGACAAATATTTAAGCAATTCTAGTTTGAACCATTGGATAGCAGCCAATAGGGTTATGAGATATGTTTAGAGAACAAAAAGAAATATACGTGCTCACATATCGGAGTTCTGGTAAGTTAGAGATCATCAAGTTTACAGACTTCAATTCTATTAGAATATTGATGCAAAAGAATTTTGTCACATGGGCTGCTAATTATAGATTGAATAGAAAGACCATTTCGGTTATTTTGTGACAATAAATATGCATTCATTTATTCTAGAAATAATAGGAACACTTTAAATTTGAAGCACATAAATATTAAGTTCCTAGTTGTTAAAGAAAATTCAGAGTGGTTGTGTGTCTATAGAGCATGCTGGTACAAACTCCATAATTGCGCGCTTATTAAGAAACTGACACCCTAGGTCTTTCATGAGCACACTACTCATGTGAGTATAATGTTATTTAAGGATATTCAGTTTTAGTGGGAGTTTGTAATTTTGAAAAATGTTCATTTGGTTTAGACACAATTTCGGTTACTTCAGTTTAAAGTTATTTTAAGATTATTTTCTACAGAAATAAAGTTCTTTTGGTTTATGCACACTCTGAATTCAGTAAAGTTTGATCTCACTAAGGTTTAGGAGGACCAGTTGGAAATAGACATGTTTGGTTCACATTTCATGTAATTTTTCATGCTACGCGTCCATGATTGATCTATGTCATTTGACTATATTTGTATATGTGACCATTGATGGGTCTTGTCATGATTGATACGACAAAGGCTGCTTTGATCCTATATGGATATAGTTGATGGACGAGATTGTTACAGAATACCTATTATATAATAGCAATTTTTTGAGCTCATAAGGTTATACATTTGTCAAGAAACATATGTTGCCTAAGTGGAAGATTGTTGGATTAAAATCTGTAATAGTGGGCACATATGTACAGTGTATATTGCTATTTTAAAGTATGACACAAAATTAAGTGACCAATTATGTTAGGCGTGTCATGAGTATTAAAATGTCATAGAAATAAAAGTGTAGATACCATAAGATGTATTTATAATTCGATGAGGGGCAGAGTTATAAATACTTAATAGTTGATTATTAAATCAACTATATATAGAGGTAGTGGTCCCCAAGAAATAGGTTAACTTGTTTTTCTCTCCTTCCCCGTCAGAGAGTTTTACGTCAAGAGAAAACCTATCTTCTTGAAAGATCAATACCAAAGATTTGGGATTTCAACATCAAGATTCAAGGTTTTCAGGTCATCAATGAATTCAGGTACGCTTCCGCTTTCGGTTTATTGTTCTTGATGATTTGACATGATAGATCTTGGGTTTAGATTTCGTATTAATTTATGATTTGATTACCGAACCAGAGACTTCATCCGTTTCGCCAGCCTGTCCTGGCGAGGTTGCCGGAGAGGGATCCGAATGCCACCTCCGCTTCGCCAGTGATGCCGCGGTGGGATTTCTTGGCGTACGAGTGGTTCTCCACCGAGACCGACGTGGTTGTTTTCGTTAAAGGCGTTAACAACCGTCAAGGAATCAACAAGTCCGCGGAGGAATTCAGATGTTTTTTCGGTGACTACATCAAGAATGCCGTCAGAACCGCCGTTACCAGCTCCAAGCTGGAGGTATTCAGGTGCCACCATCCCACAACCGCCTCCTCCGCCACCAAAAAAATAAAAATCTCCATCGAAATCCAAAGTGAAAAGCTGCTCGTCCCTTCGGTTGCATACTACACTACTCCCCCGAGGCGCACCCCATCAAACCCGAAGCCCAAATCGCTACTGTGCGCCACCACCATGGTTTACAACGTGGCGAAATTCTTAAGAGAATGGGTCATGTACTATTCCGAGATCGGCGTCGACAAATTCATCTTATACGACAACGGCAGCGACGACGATCTCGAAACCGTCGTAAAAGAGCTCAACGAAGAAGGAGATTACAACATCGAAAGAATTTTCTGGGTTTGGCCTAAAACCCAAGAATCCGGATTCTCGCACAGCGCAGTTTATTTCAAAGATTCATGAGCATGGATGATGTATGTCGTTGTCGACGAGTTCATATTCTCACCATCATGGCTTGAGAATTCATCTCGGCCGTCGAAAACAATGCTTCAATCTCTGTTATCAACGCCATCCGACCGATCAACCGGTCAAGTTTCGATCAAGTGCAACGATTTCGGGCCGTCGGATCAGAAGAACCACCCAGAAACGGGGGTAATACAGGGATACAACTGTAGACGACAAGCCGCCGAGCAACGCCACAAATCGATAATTCTATTGGATGCGGTTGACCATTCGTTGCTGAACGTGATCCACCACTTTGATTTGAACGACAGTTATTACAGTTGGAAAGAGTTGCCACCGGAGGCGGCGGTGATCAACCATTATAAGTACCAAGCGTGGCCTGAGTTCATGACCAAGTTCCGACGGAGGGTGTCGGCTTTCGTTGCGGATTGGACGACGAGGGCTAACCCGATGTCTAAGGACCGGACCCCCGGTTTAGGGTTCCAACCCATTAAGCCGGACCGTTGGGAGAGAATGTTTTGTGACGTGAGAGATGAAAGGTTGAAACTGCTGACTCGAAAATGGTTCGGTTCGCAAACACCCGAAAGGTTTAAAATGGCTTTGCAGCGATGAACAATATTTGTAGATTTTAACATTTTTTTTTCGGACGATTATATTTCGAGTAAGTCGAATTAAACATTTAAAATAATATAAAATTTACTAAAATTCTATTGATTTTTTCCGGTTTAGAGTACAATACAATACATTCATGTTAAATCTCTACAGTTGTTTTTTTAATTTTAAACTCTAAAAATACACTATTTCCCAAAATAGTTAACTATAATCTTAAACCCTAACCTTAAACCTTTAACCCTAGACTCCAAATCTTAATTTTTAGTATGAGACATAAATAGAGGCACCGAAAAAGGACAGGACATTTCTATTCCTAGTTAAGCTTTGTTGGAATTTAATTGTGGTCTATATTTGTTCGAATTTTAGAGAAAATATTATTAAGAAAATAATCATGAATTTTGAACATAAACTATAAAATTAATATCTTTGATATTTTTTAAAACAAAATTTTTATAAATAAAAGAGTCAAAAGTATTTTTCAACTTAAAATTCTGACCACAATAAACATAATCTCTAAAAATTAGTGATTTTTTTAATAGTCTTAAGTTGATTATAATGTAGTATTAGTTTATATTTTTTCATTAACCTTTTTTATTACGCATATATTCATTGCATACAAAATTGTTCAAATTTAGATCTTTTAAAATAAATATTATACTCCCTTTGTCTCAGTAAAATTAATACTTTTCTGTTTTAAAATTGCCCCACTCAAATTGTCATTTTAAAAAATTTAACTAATTTTTTAACACAAAATTATTTTTCTATCATTTTTTTAGTTTTTCAACAAAAACAAAAGTTAACTTTTTAATGACAAACTTGTCATTTCAATTATTTTACACCATATAACTTTTTTTCTTAAAATTATGTAAAAAATTAACATATAATACAATTAGTGCGATAAAAAAATATTCTTTTATACTGAAACCACTCGATTTCAAAAGGTAAAACTTGAAACCAAGATACTTGATGCAGACTTCATAACTTGGAAACGATCGGCCATCAAAACTGTAAGGTCATTGTCATCAGTGGGTAGTGGTGTTTATCATGCTTGCTTGAGGGACTGGACGAGTCAACTCATTTATATGCATTGGGATTGGGGGATTTTGTTGAAAGTTGGCAAACTAGAACTAGGTGACCCTGGTGTGCCAGGAATCTTACATTAAGATCAGGAAAAAATGGAAGGATATCTTGTTGTTCATTATCGGGTTTCCACTGAAGTTCGACATTATTTGTTTCATGCGACACCATCGTCGTTGCATTTGCAGAACTATCGACATATTTAGTCGTTTTGGCATCGACCACATGGTGGAGCTGTTGCCTGAAACAATCAGCAATAGAACCTTCTTTGATACCTGGGTGCAGTAAAGATCATTGCTGGAACTGATGAGATGGTTGTAGCGACTAAAAAATCAGGAATGCTTGCCTCGTTTTAAAAAAAAAATTGATTTGGAGGAATTTGGAAAAAGTTTGTATTTTAAACAAAAGTTAAGAATCACCACGGATCACTTGAATAAGGTAGATTGGACACCAAAAAGATTAATTAGGTTCGAGAGTCGGTTAGGAGTGGGGAAGGTTTTGCACCCACCCCGCCTAAATAAAAATCGGTACTTAAAGAGTTTGTATCGTATAATTTTTACTAAGAAAAATAGAAATTTAATCTAATTTAACATTTAATCCCTAAATGCATGAGCATGGTAACATAAATAAAATTACCTCAATATTCACGGTACCAAATGAGATGATACACGGAGACCGAGATGACACTCCCACTAGGATACCGAAACAATGAGACCTAAAACTATATACGACAAATATATGTATGAACAATTAACATGAATGAATAATTTAAATATGCAAGCATAAACAAAATAAAGAACAACAATATATAAATATAAGGATATAGTAATAATATATATAGCAAGCAGTATATAATATTGAAAATATGTATAAAGATATATTAATATTACATATAACAAACGGTATATACATATAATAAAATATACGCGCATGTATATATATATATATATATATATATATATTTTGTACATAAGTATAAAAACAGTACAATATATGACACAAAACTATATATGAAATATGATAATATATAAACTATATTATATACACTAGGACTAACTAGAATACCATATATACATCAAATTACAACATACCAACATACGTTTTTTTTTTTGTTAAAGCTATATATATACTATATACTATAACCAAACGGTAATAAACAACATATATATATATATATAAGGGGATATACACATATCAACCAATATACCAAGGACTGAAACATATAAAAAAAGGAAACAAAAAAGGAAAAGGAAATAAAAACTATACATGAACAAGTACTAGGGACGGCAACAGGCGGGGCGGCACGGGTTTTTGTCTGTCTCAAACTCGTCCCGAACTAAGAATTCTTAAATCGGACTCCGTCACACCCCAGAATTAAATATTAATTTATTCGTCTCGTCCCGACACATAAACTTCTAAATACGACTCAAAAATTTTAAAAAATATATTATATTTTGTCGACGATAAATGTTAGATCCGATTGAACCACCATCACATTCACAAAATATAAATTTCAAGGACTTTAAAACTATATAAAAATAAAATAAAATCAACTAAATTACTCGCATGAAAAAAATACATGTTTAAAAGAATAAACTCAAAACATTTACCTTCAGAATCATATATGTTAAAACTCGAACAATATCTAACAAAAATTTACGATAAACACAAACTAAAAAATAGCTTGAAACCCCTAAAAGTATTTATATATAGTGGTATTTTTTACAAATATAAAATAAATAAATAATATAATAAAATATATACCGGGGTGGGGTAAGGCAGGGCGGGGAATTTCTATCTCATACCCGAACCCGCCCCACCCTGACTTAATGTTTTTCAATACCCGTCTCGCCCTGCCCCAATCCCCAAAAATTATTAAAAAAACCTCGATTGGGTTGGGTCGGGTCAAGATCAGATAATTTTGCCATCCCAAACTATTACAAAAAAATTAGGCATTATGGAAATAAAAAAAAACAAATAGAATTAACATGGAATGAAACAAAATTCAAAGAAATGCTCTAAAATATGGAAAGAAAACATATTGATATGAAATTAAAACTGATTGCAAAAACAAACAGAGACTAAATCATAAGGAAATGAAGAAACAAAGACATAAATAAAATAATATATATGGAAAAATGAAAGATTTAAATACACATTAAATTCGGCATTAATTAAAATAAAGGATGAAATTAAAAGATTTTGAAAAGTTTCAGGGACCGAGAAAGGGATTAAAGAAGAATAAACTCACTGGATTTGGGGACCGAAATCAAAACAAAACAAAAACCTGAAGGATCAAAACAGGGATTAAACCTCCCGAAATCTGATTAAATTAAGAAAAGAGATGAAGTTGTAAAGATTTTGAAAAAGACAGGGACCACATGTGTGATTTTAAAATGCGGAAGGACCGGAGTTCTAAACTCAAGTACGCGGAGGGATTTAAGAGAGAATTAATTCATTTTTAATTTAAACAATGGTATATAAATCATTTTCAAAACAAAAAACCGACCTTTTACTTCATTTATTTTTATCATTGTACTGTTTCCTTATATTTAGTTTTTGGTGTTCTGTTGCATATTTCTGACATGCATTTTCTTAATCCCTTATCTTGATATCTGCCGAGGTCAAAGGTGTCCTTCTCCCATGGTATAATGCGTATAGGTTTCTTGTTCAGAATGCTAAAAGACTCAAGGATGAGGGTTCTGCACCATTTGTTCCTATTGCTGTCACCGTTCTTCAGAAGTCATTTAATGTGCTTGACCAATGGATAAATTCTGCAACTCAAAGTCTTGTTCCAGAGGAAATGGATGCATATCGGCTATATAAGGTTCTGTCTATGAACCAACATAAAGTCTTGGAATTTCCTTGCATATATTTCAATATGAGAAACATTGGATTTCATACTCAAGTCAATTAAGAATTTTTTGTAACACATATCTGGGTTTTGATATAGAATTCACACTTTTTTCGTACTTTTAGCATTCAGAGTTGACATCAGCTATTAGAAGATAGTTAGGGAGTTAAGATTATGGTTAGTTGCTAGTTGTATTTTATAACTAATTGCTAAACCGTTTCTTTATTTCTTTATTACTATATATATTATGTAGATATGAAATGAATAAATCCCTAGTTCGGTGTCCTATTCAAAAGCTTAACATGGTATCAGAAGATTCTTCAAATTCTCGATCTTCCGGCGGTGATCGGACCTTCAAGAGCGATGATCCAGCCGATGCATTTTACATTCATCCGAACGAGAACCCGGCGCTGGTGTTAACTTCTTCGTTGCTGAATGGCAGCAATTATCACGGTTGGGCTTATCGATGCGGATGTAGCTTATTTCAAAGAACAAGTTTGGGTTTGTTGATGGCTCGATCAAGCAACCTAAAGAAGGTGATCCTCGGTTTGATGCCTGAGTTAAATGCAACAATCTTGTCGTTTCGTGGATTCAAAGAGCCTTGATTCAAAAAATTGCCCAGAGCGTCATCTGGATTGACAGTGCTTCCGAGTTATGGTCTGATCTTTTCGACCGTTTTAATCAAGGAGTTTTGCTTCGAATTTTTGATTTACTTAAGGAATTTTACTCCTTGCAACAAGGTACTCTTCTTGCTACTACCTATCACACACAGTTGAAAACTATTTGGGACGAGATCTGTAATTTGCGTCCATTGGTTAATTGTGATTGTGATTCTCTGAAATTTCGCAAACATGATTTTTTGCTTCGATTCTTAAGAGGGTTGAATGAGAATTTTTCGGTGCAAAAATTTTAGATTCTTATGATAAAACCATTACCATCGATTAATGAAGTTTTCTCAATCGTTATTCAACATGAAAGGTCTATTAACGTTGTCCTTAGTTCCACTAATAGCAATATCTTGTTGACTGATATGTTTAACATCAAGACTGGGGAGCAAAATTTTGTTAATAGGCAAGATAATAAGATTTTTAGTACTAGAAATCATGCTTTAGGAAATAAAAGGCGTTTGTGTGTTTTTTGTGGGTTATATGGGCATACGGTAGACAAATGCTATGGAAAACATGGTTTTCCTCCTGGTTTTAAGTTTCGTAATCAGAATCAAAATAGCAGAATTAACCATGTTGGTTATTCGAGTGATGAGACTTTCTTGCCTACTAAACCTCTGGTTAGAGAGGATGTTCGATCTGTTTTTTTTTACTAAAGAGCAGTATGAGAATCTGATGAGTTTTCTTCAAGCAAAGAGTCCTTCTCCTGTTGTTAAGGAATCAACTGTTAACATGCTTTCATCCACATTTGGTCCTTTCTTGTTCACATTTTAAGCATATGTTTATCCCCTGGATTATTGATTCAAGGGCTACTGATCACATTGTTAATTCCCCGCATTTCTTTAAAGAATATCATGTTGCTAAAGATAAGTATGTTCGATTGCCTAATAATGATTTAGTTAAAGTAGAACATGTAGGGACTGTGTATATTAATAATTTTTTTAGTGTTACAGGATGTTTTTCACATTCCTAACTTTTGTTTCAATTTAATTAATGTATCTCAGTTAGTTTAAAACAAGGATATTTCTTTGATTTTTTCTTCTGCTGGTTGTTGTATACAGGATGTACTGAACTGGAGGATGATTGGTACAGCTGAGAAGTCCAATGGCTTGTATACATTAGATGTTCCTGTTTCTGATTCAAACAATAAGTTTACCGTTTGCTTTATTGTTTCTTAGATTAGGGCATCCCTCTCATGGAATGATGAAACATTTTTCTCAATTACACAATAAAATTCCTCTTGATCCTTGTTCTGAATGTGATATCTGTCACTTAGCTAAACAAAAGAGGCTTCCTTTTCCTGTTAGTAATTCAATTTCAAATTCTTTGTTTGATCTTGTGCATATGGACGTTTGGGGTCATTTTCCTGTAAAAATTTTGTATGGTCATTCTTATTTTCTAACTGTGGTTGATGATAAAAGTAGATATGTGTGGTTATTTCCTATGAAAAATAAGTCAGAAGTTAGGAACCTTATAATAGATTTCTGTCATCTCATTGAAACCCAATTTTCTACTAAAATTAAATGCATACGTATTGATAATGGTTAAGAGTTTAACATGACAGTTTTTTATAACTCTAAAGGCATAATTCATCAGAACTCATGCACACACATTCCACAACAAAATAGCATTGTGGAAAGGAAGCATCAACATATTTTGGTTGTTGCTAGGTCTTTAAAACTTTAAGCTAATTTGCCTCTAAATTTTTGGATTGACTGTGTCCTTCATTCTGTTTTCTTGATCAATAGAACTCCTACTCATGTTCTACAAAATAAGACTCATTTTGAAGTTCTATTTCAGGTTAAACCCACTCTTGACAATCTTAAAATATTTGGTTGTTTAGCTTATGCTTATGTCCTGCCTAAACCAAGAACAGAACTGCATCCTAGGGCTACTAAGTGTTTGTTTCTTGGTTACCCAAGAAACAATAAAGGATTCAAATTATTTGATTTAGAAACCAAGAATGTTTTTGTATCTAGGATGTAGTTTTTTCAGAAACAAAATTTCCTTTTCAAATAAAAAACATTGAGTTTGCTCATGAAGTTGTTTTACCTGCCTGTGAAAATAATAGTTTGCTTGAAGATTCCTTAACCACAAAGCAAGCTAATATAGATACTGGTAATTCACAAAGTGATGATACTGTTTTTGCACCTCCTGTGAGAATTGAGGATACCTCTTCAGTTGACACTTTACAAAACAGTTCAAATGGTGTTCCTGGTTTTACTAGGTCGATCAGACATCTACCTAGCAAATTTAAGGGCTATCAAGTGAATCTACCAAAACCTAAGTCTTCTTCCAGGACCTCTTCTCACAATATTAATCAGGTCTTATCATATACTAACATCTCTGTTCCATATCAGCATATATTAATTCTGTTGAGATTTTAAAAGAACCTAAATCTTATAAGCATGATGTTTCCATGAATGTTGGAGAAATGCTATGGCTGAAGAGATATCAGCTTTAGAAAATAATAAGACCTGGGATTTAGTTCCCTTACCCCCTGGAAAGCAAACTATTGGTTGCAAATGGGTTTACAAGACTAAACTAAAATCAGATGGTAGTTTAGAAAGGTATAAGGTTAGGTTAGTTTCCAAAGGCTACACTCAGCAACCTGGCATAGATTTTATTAATACCTTTAGTCCTGTTGCTAAGATTACCATCATTAGAACTCTCATAGCAATTGCTGCTGCTAAAAACTGGAAGTTACAACAGTTGGATATTAATAGTGCTTTCTTACATGGGTTTTTACATGAAGAGGTTTATATGGACCTGCCATCTGGCTTTTCCCCTCAAAAATTTGGTTTGGTTTGTAGATTAAACAAAAGTCTATATGATTTAAAACAGGCTAGTAGACAATGGAATGAAAGGTTAACTTCTGCGTTAATTGCTCAAGGTTTTAAACAAGCTTCATCTGATAATTCTCTTTTTATTAAAGGGACAGATTCTGATTTCATAGTCCTAGCAGTATATGTTGATGACATTGTTCTCACTAGTCCTAATTTTGTTGCCATAAATAATATAAAGATTTTTTTACATGAAACTTTTAAAAGCAAAGATTTAGGGGATTTAAAAATTCTTTCTTGGCTTTGAAGTAGCTAGGTCCTCCAAAGGCATCAATCTTTGTCAAAAGAAATACACTCTAGATCTGTTACAAGAAACTGGTTTTATGGAATCTAAACCAGCTTCGACACCTTTGAATTGTAAGATGTCTAAACAAGATGACGTTCCTTTGTCAGACATTACTACCTATATGAAGCTTATAGGGAAGCTCATTTATCTTGCTAATACTAGACCAGACATTACATATGTTGTTCAACAATTATCTTAATTTTTATCTATGCCTATTGGTATTCACATGTCTGTTGCACATAGAATCATTCGATATTTAAAAGGTACTCCTGGATAGGGCTTGTTTTTTCCTGCTAACAATGATTTGAAAGTTAGTGCTTTCTCAGATTCTGACTGTGCATCTTGTCCTGACTCAATGAAGTCTATCACTGGTTTATGTGTATTCTTAGGGCCATCCTTAATTTCCTGGAAATCAAAGAAGCAACAAACTATCTCTAGATCATCCAGTGAGGCAGAGTACAGAGCATTAGCTTCTGTAACTTGTGAAATACAATGGCTTTCTTATCTTTTGTCTGATTTTCATATTCCTTTTTCCTCAGCTAATCTCTATTGTGATAATTTGTCTGAACGTACAAAACACATTGAAATTGACTGCCATATCATACGGGAAAAGATACAACAAGGGCTTATAAATCTTCTTGCTGTCTCGACTCACAATCAACTTGCCGATTGCTTCACAAAAGCTCTTCTTCCAGCTGTGTTTCAAGAATCCATAATCAAGTTGGGCATTCAAAATTTGTATGTCCCAACTTGAGGGGGGCTATTAGAATATAGTTAGGGAGTTAGGATTATGGTTAGTTGCCAGTTGTATTTTATAACTAATTGCTAAACCGTTTCTTTATTTCTTTATTACTATATATAATATGTAGATATGAAATGAATAAATAAGAAAAGGAATTATATCTTTTACCTTTGACTTTTCTCTTCTAAAACTCATGAGTCAAAATCCCTAGTTCGGTGTCCTATTCAAAAGCTTAAAATCAGCTTTGCAACTTTGATGGCCCATGCCAGTTTTTTAAGATTTAAGAATTATTTGTTTTACTGGTTCTATGATTTTCTGAAACAGACTAAATTGGTTTCTGATATTGTTGCTATAATGTAGTTTTTGGGAATACAGCTACCATAGCACATTTGAGATACCTACTTTCAATAGATGTTATGCATTAGTTTGCTGTACATCTATTATATCACTCTGCAAAATTGAAAAGAATGTATGTGTCTACTTTTTTAGGTGGTTCCATATCTTTTGAAGTTTCTTGACAACCTCACAAATATATATGTGAGATTCAACCGAAAGAGACTGAAAGGCCGTACTGGAGAGGAAGACTGCCGTATGGCACTCTCCGCTCTTTATAATGTATGTACATTTGTTTCATTTTCTTAGCGGCGACTTATTGCTTCTAATCTGATGTTATGCGTTCAGTAATGATTGCATCACTATTTGCATGCTTAGAAATTTGTATGATGGTTTTAGGTGCTTCTAACTTTATGTAAAGTTATGGCTCCCTTTACACCCTTCTTCACCGAGGTTCTTTATCAAAACATGCGAAAAGTCAGTGATGGAGCAGAGGAAAGCATCCATTGTTGTAGGTTTTCTCTGGAAGAAGGAAAGATATTGTTCATTTTTGTTGTAATTATGCTAATATAGTCTGGTCTGTATAGTTCGTTAATGGTTTATTTTCTTAATTATAAAGTTGTATCATACTGCTATAAATTTTGCTGAATTAAATGCCATTGGTGTCTTAAGAGGGGGAGCGAATTGAAGAAAGTGTGACAAGGATGATGAAGATAATTGATCTTGCCCGCAACATTCGTGATCGTCACAACAAGCCTCTCAAAACACCTCTGAGGTCTGCTTATAAGCTGTCTGTTGCTCTGATATTTCTTTTATATGTTTATGCTCTTTCTGTAGTCTCTTACCCATTTGTTCTTTATAATTTAGGGAGACGGTAGTTGTTCATCCAGATGAACACTTTCTTGATGACATAGCTGGCAAATTAAGAGAGGTGCGTGAGCAGTGTGGAAACTTTATTTTTTTCCCCTAATTTAGTAAATGCCTGTTCTACTTGTTCTCCGACTCTTTGTTATTCATTTGCAGCCATTACCTATATGAAAAATTCATTAAGTTTTCAAAGAAGCATTCAAGTTTTTTTTATATATATATATATATATATATATATTGTATGCACACATTTAATTCCTTTTTTTTTTTTTTTGGAGGGGGAATCAAATGGGGAAAACCGTAAAGGGAAAATCTAAGAAAAGGAAGAAGTTTTCTTTTGTTGATCGCAAGGTGCTTTCAAATTGTTTGGTTTTCTAAGGAGATGATGCAGCTACATTAGATGATCTTATAAGTAGAAACGAGAGAGTGAGTCAAATTCATGCAAAATTTCCCTGCAGCTTAATTGGCAGTTGGAATTAGAATTGATCTAATGTTATGGTTATTATTATTTAAATGCCCTCCACATTGTTTGACTCCCTTCCCAATTATTTCTTTCTCCTTTGTGTGCTGATCGGGAAATCAAAATTTAGTGCTTGGGGCAATATTTTCCAAGTTTTTCTTGTATCTGATTTATCTAGTCTTTTTCCCCTATGTTCTCTTCATGTAGTATGTGGTGGAGGAGCTCAATGTAAGGTCTCTTGTTACATGTAAAGACACTTTGAAGTATGCATTTGTACGCTCAGAGCCAGATTTTAAGTATGCGATTTGTTATTTTTGTCATCCCCTTTATTCTCCACTGCCCCCTCCATTCGATTGAGAGGGGAAGGGGGTATCGAACTAGGTTCGAAGCCTTATTACTTGCTTACTCTATTATTTATTGCAGCATATTAGGTAAGCGACTATGGAAATCTATGGGAGCTGTTGCCAAGGAAGTCAAAGCCATGTCTCAGGAAGATATCTTGGCTTTTGAGAAAGCTGGAGAGGTGACGATTGCCTCCCACTGTTTGAAGCTGACAGATATTAAGGTATGCCAACTTATGCTGGCATGTGCAGGGTTGTTTTGCATAGCTTTTTATTAAACGTAATTTATTGTATTTGTTCAAATTGTTTACTGTCTCTTTTGTTTAGTGTTTTATATTGATGCATCAATTGAAACATTTTAACTCAATTTATTGTAGGTTGTTAATAGAATTCAAAAATCACGAAAGGAAGCTGGCCTTGAGCCGACAGATACGGTGGAAGTCTACTTTGAGTCATTGGATGAAGACAAGTCAGTCATCCAACAAGTATTGAACTCAAGGTAAGTTTTGATTAAAGAATCCTGGAGGGATTCGGTTTTACCTGCTAATCAATGATTGGCTTAATCTCTTGCTGGATTTCTTTTCTTCGAATGGAGCTTTGTGCATGAGTAACGGTTTCTGCGAGCTACTATCGTATCTTTGTGAAAGATTATTGTTGTCTGATGGACATTGCTAGTCCCTTCAACTTAGCAGTGGAGTTGCGTTGTTTGATGGTCGTTGCAACGCCCAACTTCTCATAAGTCTTAATTTGCAATGTGCTGTATATAATATCTCAAGGTTGCATTTTATTGCAGGAAAACTATATCAGGGATGCAATTGGATTTCCATTGCTTTCGTGGGTTTCTTACTCTATTTTTCTTACATGAACAAAAATTGCAGGCGGTGCTTTGCGAAGAGATTTTCCGAGGCATCTATAACATGTCATTTAAATTAAGCTTGGTCAGACCAGCCTGCAGATAAAGGTTGATTGCAATGAGAACCTGCCTGCAGTGGAAGTGGTGGCTGTGGATTTTCTTTTAGTTGATCTCTTCTAATGGGATTTTTTCTGCAGAGAAAAAAAGGATAAAGAGAACTTATATTAATTACTATGTGGAATACTAACCTGCCACATGTTTCAATTAAATCCTTTCCCTTTTCATTTATTTCTTCTATTTTAATACTTAAAAAGCATCTTTAATCAAGCTCATCTCTTTCCATTCTAACTCAATTCATGACTAACAGTTAGAATTGAACTTTTGTGGAAAATGTAGTTTTGACCCAAAACTTTCCATATTTGTAATTGGACCCCTAAATCCCGAATCATACTCAATAATCATTTCCGGATCCTGCTTGAAAAAATTGTTTTTAACCCAAATTTAGCAAAATTACTATTTTGCTCCTAATAATTCAACTTCATTGACTTACCAAATGCTAATTTCCCGAGATTAGATTCATGTTCTAATATCAAAACTTATTTGGATCCGTTACCAACAGTTTTGGGTATTATAGTATGCTAGTGTTGTATTAAATTATTTCATTAAATTTAGGGACCAAAACAACAAATATCCCTTCCATAATTTTATCTTTTTGGATAAGTTTAGGTTTGTTTTGCTTTACCAAAACAATACAGATTGCAGATTTTTTTCTCTTGTCCCGTTGCATGCTCTATATATCTTTATAGAGTTTAGCCAATTCACTCAAAACCAGACAGTTCAGTTGAGTTGAGTTGTGTGAACCATGTTTATTGCTGCTTTTATTTGGCAAACTCATCCGCGCTATCCTCTTCTTCTGTTACATAACAGAGATGAATACCACAACAAGTATCTTTTTATTTCAGTTCTCTTTAATATTTTTTTCTACGCCAGATATCACTAAACTTTAAGTTTAGTATCGATTATAGCATCGAACTAAAACTTGATACTACTTTAGCACTAAAACTCAAGTTCAGTTCTAATTGCTAAATAGTATCAATATTTAGTTTAGTGCTATAATCGGTACTAAACTTAAAGTTGTTAAGTGGTATCTGGTGTAATTTAATCTATGGGATTTGTTTATGGGTGGCATTGAAGGCCTACAAAGGCATTGTCATGGTGGGATGTTGATGGTTGCGAGATATTGAGAGGAAGAGATGAAGTTGCCGGAGGGACATGGTTGGCTTGCTCCAGACAAGGCAGGGTGGCTTTTCTTACCAATGCGTGGGAGCTTCATCATCTTCACGGCGCCAACACCCGCGGAGATCTCCCTCTACTTTTCTTCAAGGTAAAACTGTATTTTCTTTTTTTGAACAACAATGGTGCTGGTTCATTGAATGTGACAAACTATTGTCGTTGATAAAGAGCACAATGAGCCCCATGGAATTCTCCGAGCAACTGGCCGCCGAT
This sequence comes from Hibiscus mutabilis, assembly GCA_019671005.1. Taxonomy (NCBI): domain Eukaryota; kingdom Viridiplantae; phylum Streptophyta; class Magnoliopsida; order Malvales; family Malvaceae; genus Hibiscus; species Hibiscus mutabilis. Next base: position 8,915 of record JAGYYJ010001182.1, on the reverse strand, counting down.
GCTCATTGGTACAACGGATTTAACCTCGTAGTGGCTGATATTCCTTCCAAATCAATGGTTTACATCTCCAATAGGCCAATTGGGGAGCCCCTTACCATCCAACACGTTTCTCCAGGTCTTCATGTGCTCTCAAATGCCAAGCTTGACTCACCCAGGCCTAAGGTAATCACAAAACAAAAATGAGTTCAAAAATCTAGGGGATCGATGCAATTTATTGAAAATGAGATCCTCAATTTAAAAAAAAATAAATGTTTGTTCACTTGTTGTGTACGTGGTAGATTAACTTTTGAACAAAAATGAGTATAATATGACTCAAAATCTATGAAATACAACATTTTGTTTTCCCTGTTGTTTTACAGAAAATATAAATCTCTACCTTTTTTATGTCTCTATTTATGCACATACACTAAAAAAATAAGTTTATGATTAAGGTTTAGAGAATTGGGAGTAGGGTGTATTATGTAGGATTTAGAGTTTAGGATTTGGAGTCAAATATTAGAATTTGATTTTTTAGTGTAGGAGCAGAGAAAGGGGCACCGAAAAGGGGCATGCGATCTTTGTTCTGTTTTACCACCTATCAATAATTAATCTTTTATTTGTCTTTGTAAGCATTTAACTTAACTTATTTGGAACCCTCTTTTTTCAAGTAATCTATGCGGTCACTCGTATTGTACATGTATGTCCGGAAGTACCCTTGGCTACCAAAAAAATTGACCCCATCCTTTCCCACCCCGCAGGCTCAACGGCTAGGTAAAAGCTTCAAACAAATACTGAAGAAATATGGTAAAAACGAAGTACTGGTGAAAGAAATGGTTGAGAAACTGATGAAGGGCAAAGTGAAAGCTGATAAAAGCAAGTTACCAGGCATTTGTGCACTCGACTGGGAGTTCAACCATAGCTCTATATTTGTTGAAATGGACACCCCACGGCTAAAATTTACGAAAAGTAATGCTAACTCTGATATAAAAATCCAACAATCAGTTGGTCTAATGAGATGAGACGCTAAATTCCTTAATCAAGGTCTGAGGTTCGAATCATGTCGTTGTGAATGGAACAATTAGATTAGAAGAATCACCTCCATACTAGGCTTTTGCAGTACTCAATCTAGATTAGTCAACTAATAAATTAAATACCAATGATTAAAAAAAATCTGATAAAAAAACCCTAATTTTCTCTCTCTCTTATGCATCATTTGGTTGTTGGGATACATACAGGGGCTTTGTGGCACAAGAAGTAGTGCAGCATTGATCGTACGTGCGGGTGGGGAAGTTAGCTTTTATGATACATATCTTGAGGAGGGTGTGTGGTTTGAGAGAACCATCGACTAACATATCCACAAACTCAACTAGATTCAATCCATGCCAAACCAAGGAAGTTTGCTGCTCATGTTGTCGTGGATGGATCTCTGCAGTACTCGATTCAGATTAATCAATTAATGAGTTAAACACTGGTGATTACAAAGAAAAATTGAGGATTAAGAGATTTGATTTTCATCGAATCATATATTCAAGTCCTTTTCATAAATAAGTGAAGAAGTATGAAGAAGGTAATGTTACATTATCTCATCATATCCGAATGTATATTTTATCAAATTATTCATATGATATATTATTTTGACAAGTTGAATTCAATATTAAACTGCAAACATTATCATGGAAATTCATAAAACTATTTTCGTTACACTGTATAAAATTAACAAAAAATTTATATTTAAGATATTATTAATATAATTAGTACATTAAATAATGTTTGACATTTTAAATTTCAAATTATGCGAGTAAACTCGTATTAATGAGTTAGTTTTCAAGATCAAGTTGAGTTCAAATTTTGTGAACTCGAAAAATCGAATCTTATTGTTTTGCGATTTAGTTCATAGTTTTCTTATTTCTTCAATTCCTTCTTCATTCTAAGTTAATTTTTTTACCAAAATTGAACAACATGCTCATAAACCATTGTAGAATACCAATGTTGCTTCAGTTCCTCTTTTTGAACCACATGCTCATAAACTATTGTAGAATACCATGTTGCTTCAGTTCAAATAAGTTAAGTTGATGAGTTCTATTTTATGACTAAATTTGAACCACATGCTCTCTACCGCTATAAAATATCTATGTAAATTCAATTTACATTTCTAACAATAGTTCTTTTTTGCAATTTAGTTCTTCAATTTTGCATTTATTCAATTTGGTCCTTCAACTGTATTTTTTTGTAAATTCTTTATTACCATCAATTTATTGACTTCTTTATACTTCTATCAATATTTTATCATAAAATTTCTTCTTTAGTAATAATATTATAAATATATTTTATAATTTTAGATGATGTTTGGTTTATTATATAACATTACAAATCTTACTTACACATGTGAAGAAGAATAAGAAAAAATGTATATGTATGCCTTATATGATTAGAGAAATTCGTTAAAATTAGAATCAATTTGTATCATAGTATTATAAATAATTAAAATTAAATTTGAAGAGAAACTTTAACAAATTAACTCGAATCTCATAAACTAGACTAAAAAAATTTAAATAAAATTTGAGTCATAAAATAGCATTTATCAACTTAACTTATTCAATCTTTTGTACTTTACTTGACCCGATTGCATATTCACTATTACTACCATCACACCGATTTGGCAATTTTGAAAGAAAATAAAATGAACTAAATTTTTATACAAGTGGTTAGCCGATTGTGTTAATATATCTTTATCGCTGAAAAAAAAAAACCTTCGTAAAAGCACTTGAAAACTAGATTGGATACTTTAATTTTTTTAACATTTTGATGTGATTTAATTCATAATTTAATTATTTTATTATTTTTCTCATTTTCTCTATTATACTCTTGTTTTATTCAATAATTGTTACTATTAAAAAATGATGTAGTTCAATGCCACGTATAATAAGAAAAGCATTAAATAAATTTTTTAAAAATCATAAAAATACAAAAAATCCTTCAAAAATCTATTCAAAAATAAAAAATTCTTAAAAAATAATTTTTAATAGGTTTAACTTTGAGAATGTTGATGATCTCGGTAAGTACCTTAGGGTTCCCTTGTTGCACAAGTGTGTCACTAAGGACACTTATCGATATCTCTTGGAAAAGATTGAGCGGAGACTCTATGGTTGGGCGACAAACACTTTGTCATTTGCCGGTCGGATAACGCTAACAAAGGCTATTGCATGCCATTCCTACATATGTTATGCAAACCACATGGTTACCTAAAGATATTTGTGATGCGATGGAAAAATTGATATGTAGATTTGTGTGGGGTTCGGTCAATAGCACGTCTGCGATCACTCTTGTGAAGTGGGATTCTATCAAAATGCCTCTTGATGTGGGTGGTTTGGGATTCCAAAATTTGACTCGACATAACTCTGCGCTTTTGATGAAGGTTGGGTTTTAATAAGTGTGTGATGAAGATAAGTTATGGGTTTGCGTTCTTAAAGAGAAGTATAAATGGAATGGGATAGTACCACTGATTATTAGTAGGCCTAATTATTCTCGGTTGTAGAAGGGTCTTAGTAACATATGGGAGGATATTTGAAGGGGAGTTTGTCGGCAGATTCGGAATGTTTGGCATACTGATTTTTGGTGGGATGTGTGGCTCGACGGTATAGAACCATTGGCAACGCAGTGCCTGTTTACTTTGCCTCTTCCTCGCTTACCGGTGGCTGGTAAGTTGTCACCCTCGGGCAGTTGGGACTGGTCACGGTTGATGCAGATTTTACCGCAAGTTACTTTAAACAAGTTAGTGTGTGTTTTGCCACCCCATGCTTCTCTCGGACATGATTGACCGACATGGAGGTGGGAGGAGACCCATGTTTTTTCAACAGCTTCAGCTTATAGGGTCCTTGTTCATCCTGTGCCGGATCATGGGTCGGGTCTTTGAGGAGTTATTTGCGTTTGAATATGTCTTAGAGAGTGCGGACCTTCCTCTGGCTTACTAAACATGAGCAACTGCTGACAAATGTTGAACGTCGCCGTTGCCATCTTACAATGGATGGTCTGTGCCCTGAGTGTTCTCAAGGTGAGGAAGACTTGGTCAGGATGACTAGAGATCAGAGAATATAGGTGAGAAGTCATCTATGATCAGCCGCCGATGGAGATCATTCCTTCGTTTGTTGCTGACCAATGTTACGATTAGGTTTTATCCTTTTGTTTTGTTAAATTTCTATGACTAAGACAGTCATATAATTGTTCTTTTTAATGTTTTTAGAGATTATTTTTTGTTAACTTATTTTAAAATGACATTTTAATTAAAATAATTTAAAGTACAAATGATTAAATAATTAGAACATAATGAATATTTAAAACTGGAAATGTTAATATTCTTTTCTTTGATTTATGTTTTTTTATTATTTTTTACCTCTAAATAATTTCTCCTTTTGTAAAATATGTAACAAATAATTGATATTTCTAATTTTATTTTTTTCAAAAATTTTTTTATTTAATATATTTGACCGATTAATTAAATTATTTATCTTTATTTTTATGTGTCAAGTTATGTTTGCAAGTCAAACCATGTCATATTTACGGAAAAATATAGTAATAAATAATTGACGATGATTTATGTTTTTTGGTATTTTTTTCATTAAATATGTTTGGTTGGTTGGCTAAGTTATTTATCTTTATTTTTTTATTTTTTTATGTCATGAGTTTTAAGCACACTAATTATAAAAAAATATATAATTTTTTTAAAGTCAAAACAATAAGAGAGAGAGAGCTTGATGCATGTGATATACATTTAATCCAAAAATAAATATTATATTTATGCAGGGAAAAAGGTTTATAAAGAATGGAAGTTAGTGGGATAATCAGATGAGAAATAATCGAAAATCGTGTAGATTAGAATTGATGAAATCAAGAACAATTGAAATCTTCGCATATGTGATAGGAACATGGTTAATTTATCCTTGAAACTCAAATGAGAATTGCTATTACTGTATCATGGGGATTCTCGAACTATATCCGTATAAATCCTCATGAGAATCTCTAATATTTTTATAATTGATTTTTTTTAGTGTTTGCGATTTGATTTTTTATAATTGTTTTCGCTTTAAATATAATTCAACATATTTTTCTAATTAATTTTTTTTAGTGTTTTTATTGTCGAGTGTTATCACTGAAACTAGGGTTGAGCAAGAAGTTAGCCCAATAACAAAGATATAAACACTAAAATGGGCCCAAACCAATGAAAACCCTGCAAATATCCCCGCCTTAACACGCTAACCCCATGCACCATATATATTTATATACTCCCAAGTTTCATACGCTAAAGGAATCTGAAATTTTGATTGCCGCCGGGAACTGAATTCTCAAACGTCTGTAAGTATTTCTTTTCTTTACACTCTTTCAGTTTCAACACTAGTTGGGGGTTTCTTCGTTTCTGAATTTGATTTTCATTTTGTTTTTCTTTTTTTAGGGTTCCTGGGATTTTATTTGAGTTTGTGTTAATGGCTCATCTCGGAGGCGGTGCCGAGGCACTCGCTCGTTCCAAGCAGTATGAATATAGGGCCAATTCTAGTTTGGTTCTTACCACTTATTCTAGTTCTCGTGAAACTCATGAACGGACTGGAGAGCCGGAATCTCTCTGGGGAAAGATTGACCCTAGGTCGTTTGGCGATCGTGTTTATAAAGGTAGGCCGCCTGAGTTAGATGAGAAGCTTAAGAAGTCTAAGAAGAAGAAAGAACGTGACCGGCTTGTTGAGCCGGTTCCAGTCAGGCAAAGTAAGAGGCGTAAGTTACGTGAGGAGAGTGTTTTGGCTGTTATGGAAGAAGGGGTTTATCAGCCGAAAACGAAGGAGACTAGAGTCGCTTATGAGGCTATGTTGAGTTTGATTCAGCAGCAGTTGGGTGGACAACCGCTTAATGTCGTTACCGGTGCGGCGGATGAGATTTTGGCCGTGGTTAAGAACGAGAGTGTCACGAATACGGATAAGAAGAAGGAGATTGAGAAGTTGCTGAATCCGATTCGGAGTCAGGTTTTTTACCAGCTTGTTTCGATTGGGAAGTTGATCACGGATTATCATGACGGTGGTGATGGAGCTGGGGGGTCTGTGGCGAATGAGGATGAAGATCTTGATGGTGATGTGGGGGTCGCGGTCGAGTTCGAAGAGAATGAAGACGAAGAAGAGGGAAGTGATCTCGATATGGTGCAGGAGGATGAGGATGAGGAGAAGGATGGGGTTGATAATGGTTCTGGGGCTATGCAGATGGGTGGTGGAATTGATGATGATAATGATATGCACGAGGCTAATGAGGCCATGCATTTGAATGTTCAGGACATTGACGCTTATTGGCTTCAGAGGAAGATCTCACAGGCTTATCGTCAACAAATTGACCCACAACAGTGCAAGATGCTTGCTGAAGAGGTGCTTAAGATTCTTGCTGAGGGTGACGACAGGGAGGTTGAGACCAAGCTATTGGTGCATCTCCAGTTCGACAAGTTCAGCCTTATCAAATATTTTCTGTGGAACCGGCTGAAGATCGTATGGTGCACTCGTTTGGCTAGGGCTGAAGACCAAGAAGAGAGGAATAAGATTGAGGAGGAAATGATGAGCATGGGCCCAGATTTGGCTGCAATTCTCGAGCAGTTGCATGCCACCAGGGCAACTGCAAAAGAAAGGCAGAAGAACTTGGAGAAGAGTATCAGAGAAGAGGCTCGTCGACTGAAGGATGAGAATGACAGAGATGGGGATAGGGAAAGGAGGGGTCTGGCTGACAAAGACGCTGATGGTGGGTTGCTGAAAGGTCTGGGCCAGTTGCTTGATCTGGACAGTCTTGCTTTCGAACATGGTGGTCTTTTGATGGCGAACAATAAATGTGAACTTCCGATGGGTTCTTACAGGCATCATGGCAAGGGGTATGAGGAAGTTCATGTGCCGGCGCTGAAGTCGAAACCATTGGAACCAAAGGAGAGGATCGTAAAGATATTTGAGATGCCCGACTGGGCACAACCAGCATTCAAAGGGATGCAAGCTTTGAACAGGGTACAAAGCAAAGTGTATGAAACTGCCCTTTTTTCAGCGGATAACATCCTATTGTGTGCTCCTACGGGGGCAGGGAAAACTAATGTTGCTCTGCTCACCATACTGCAACAACTTGCCTTGAATATGGATTCAGATGGTTCTATTAACCACGACAACTACAAGATTGTCTATGTGGCACCAATGAAAGCTCTAGTTGCTGAAGTTGTTGGTAATCTTTCTCATCGTTTAGAGTCATATGGAGTGACTGTGAGGGAGCTTAGTGGAGACCAGACTCTGACGCGCCAACAAATCGACGGGACTCAGATTATCGTGACAACTCCTGAGAAATGGGATATTATTACCAGAAAGTCTGGAGATCGCACATACACACAGCTGGTGAAACTTCTCATTATTGATGAGATTCATCTTCTTCATGATAATAGGGGACCTGTGCTAGAAAGTATTGTTGCCAGAACAGTTCGACAAATTGAAACCACAAAAGAACATATCCGATTGTTCGGGCTATCAGCTACACTTCCAAACTTTGAAGATGTTGCAACTTTTTTGCGGGTTAATCTTGAAAAAGGACTATTCCATTTTGACAATAGCTGCAGACCTGTCCCCCTTTCTCAACAGTATATTGGAATCACTGTGAAGAAGCCACTGCAGAGGTTCCAGTTGATGAATGATATTTGTTATGAAAAGGTAATGGCAGTGGCAGGGAAGCATCAAGTTCTTATTTTTGTTCATTCAAGGAAGGAAACTTCAAAAACAGCTCGTGCTATACGAGACACTGCTCTTGCTAGTGATACCCTTAGTAGATTCTTGAAGGAGGATGCTGCTAGCCGTGAGATTCTCCAGAGTCATATAGATATGGTTAAAAGCAATGATCTGAAGGATCTACTACCTTATGGTTTTGCAATCCATCATGCTGGGTTGGCAAGGACTGATCGCCAAATTGTTGAAGAACTCTTTGCTGATGGACATGTACAGGTGTTGGTATCAACTGCAACGCTTGCTTGGGGTGTGAACTTGCCTGCTCATACAGTCATCATTAAAGGAACCCAAATTTACAGCCCAGAAAATGGAGCATGGACTGAGCTATGTCCTCTAGATGTGATGCAGATGCTGGGTCGTGCTGGGAGACCTCAATATGATTCATATGGTGAAGGGATCATCATCACCGGCCACAGTGAACTTCAGTACTACCTTTCATTGATGAATCAGCAACTTCCTATTGAGAGCCAGTTTGTGTCCAAACTGGCTGATCAGTTGAATGCTGAAATTGTTCTTGGAACTGTTCAGAACACAAGAGAAGCCTGCAATTGGATTAGATACACATATTTGTATATTCGCATGTCACGGAATCCCACACTTTATGGTTTGCCAGCTGATGTTCTTTCAAGAGATTCAACTTTGGAGGAGAGGAGGGCTGATTTGGTAATCATACATCCTTTTTTTCATAAGCCATTATTTTTAGAACGAGCATGCTGTTAGAAATTTTAATTCTGTTGTGGTGCTCCTTTTTGTCATCTTGCATGCACATTCAGTTTAGTTGAACAACTGTCTCACCTTTTCTGTATTTAATTTTACCTTTTACACGTGGAGTTTAGCATGACATTGTTTTTCTTCAATATTTTTGTATATAGAATTTGTGCTATGTGATTAGTTTCATAACTCACACTTTGTTGATAGTTCTGCTGCATTTGGTTTTAGTGTTCTTATGAAGTTGTGGGGTTAATAAGTGTGCTCTTAAGATATGACAAATAAATAGAACACGTCATACTATAATTTGAATCTTCACAATTCGTTGTTTCAGTTCTATCCTAGAGTCTGTGTTTGTGTGTATATGTTGTTGATTTTCTTTCTGTTCCCCTTTTTTTGCAGATCCATTCTGCTGCAACTATCTTGGACAAGAAAAATTTGGTGAAGTATGACAGAAAA